>LPNX010496876.1:77476-128995 GCA_001517045.1 Pseudotsuga menziesii | reverse complement strand
TTCAAGAGTTCTAGGTTCATAAAACTCAATTCGATCTTTGTAAGACTGAGGTAATCCACTCAGAAAACGCTGGACTTTCACTTTTTCATCTCTGATGTACTGGACATACCTCAATAGCTCCAAAAACTTGTTTGCATACTCTTCCATGGTCTGTTGTCCTAGTCTCAGCTCATGGAACTCCTTAATCTTGTCATCATAATACCTGTCAGAGAGGTATTTCTGCTTGAAGTACTTCTTGAACTGTTTCCACTTCAGTCTCCTTTCACTGATCCTCTTCACTTTCTTGAAGTGTTCCCACCAAATGGATGCTCTCCCATTCATATTGAATATGGCAACTCTTACCTTCATGTTTCCTGAATAATCATGCACTTGAAAGTACTTTTTAATCCCAAGAAGCCAAGCTTCAGCCTCTTGTCCAATCTTTACCTCACCATCAAACGTAGGGGGTTTAGCTTTCTTAAATTCGTCACGAGAGCGATCCCTATGGTGTCTCCTTCTTTTTCTTCTATGAGAAGAAAAGCTTGAATCCCCGCTGGATTCTTTAGAATCAGATGATCCACTAGAAGTCCCTCTCCTTCTCCTAGTACTGCTCTTACTGCCTTCTGGTCTTGCTGTACCTCGGCCAGAGTCTATCTTTCTCTGCAAGTCTGTCAAACTCTGCAACATTGCAGCATTCAACTGATGCTGCTCTTCCTGGGATTTAATCAAGCTTCTCATGGTAGCTACAACATCTGACGGGGTCTCTTGGAATCTCCTTCCATTTGACTCAATGTCATCATTCCTATTACGGACATTTTCTCCCATGGCATCTCGGGCATGCTCATCAGAATCCCGAGCATCATATCCATCATGGGTTCTCATACTGAACCACCACTTACTTACCAAACCGCACTACCTAGAATATTGTCCTGGAAGGTGACTATGACTCTGCAAACGTGTTAATAACACAAACGTTAGATGCATAGCATATAAATCAGAAGCACTTACCTTCTTCCTGGAGTAACCATAAAATTACAAATGCCCAAACACACAAAATTTTCTTCATCCAAGAACATCTATTTTTTTTATTTATTTTTTGTAAATTATTGTTTTCGCGCAATTTGGCGCATTAGATCGCTGCCAATTTATCTTTTCTGGCCCTGAAAATTCTCTGTAAAACAGCTCAAAATTTCACTGAGGAACAGTCAAAATCTGCTGGAAGAATTCCACCAAAAACGCAAATTTTCCCTGTGCGGAATCGGCTGTCGGCTGTCTCTCTGATCGGCTGTCGGAAGCCTTTGTCTTCCGCTGAATTGGCTCCCGGGACCATTCTTCCTTCCGCCGAATCGGCTCCCGGAACAATCTCTCTTCCGCCGAATCGGCTCCCGGAACAATCTTCCTTCCGCCTTAGCACTTACGTCGGACATCGGCTGACTCTCACATCGGAAGTCGGACAACTCTCCCTTCCGATTTCTCCAACACTTAGACGAATTTTCAAATTTGTCTTTCTCGACTGCGTCGGCGATCGGAGGAATCTCCCATCGGAAGACTTGATGGTTTGGTCTTCCGCAATGGCGGACGGGAACTTCACGAAACCTTCCGCAACGGTGGACGGGGACTTCGTGGAACCTTCCACAACGGCGGACGTCGAAACGTTTTCCCTTCTAATTGGAAAACTCATTTACTTAGAAAATTTCCACTTCAGACGTCGGCGGTCGGACGACTTTCACGTCGGATGCCGAATAACTTCGCCGTCCGCAATGGCGGACGGAAGATCACTCCCGCCTCTGATTTCCCAACACTTAGACAAATAAATTTATCTTTCTTCGACCCCGTCGGCTATCGGCGGTCTTTCACTTCGGAAGAAGGATTGCTTCGCTGCCCGCAACGGCGGATGGGAAAATCGTTGTTTCTCCTGCAACGATGGAGGTTAACTCTGCAAACCCTTCCGCAACGGCGTAAGCTCTACTTCTCCTACCCTTCCGACTATTCAACATTTCAGCAAAATTTTACATTTTCACAGTATTCCACTGGTTCGGCTGGGAAAAATGAAATGCAACCTCTGTCAGTGGTTCCTCCTTGGCCCATAGAGGCCCATTGCTGCAACCCAAAGCTTTGATACCATGCTGTCATGTCCCCATGCCTCCGACTGGCGTAGAGGACGCAACTACTAGCTTCAAACACCCAGGCTAACCGCCCATGAACATGTAAAGGCATAAAATTGCTAAAACAGAATGCTTCAACATACACACATGAACATTTATCATGCACAGATGCAATCATCTATCATACATGGCGAAAACATCATACATTTGAACCAGCATTCATTCATTTAACATGTTCATCATTCATCAATTTCATTAGCGAAAATTAAGATTTCAGAAGTAAAATGGAGAAAATCACTTATCTTATGAAAGCTTTGCTCCGCAACCAGCTACGTCGTTGCAACGTTCCACCCAACCATAGGCCAGCATGCTCCTTAATCTCTCAGCAGCGCTGCCACCCCCGAGCTGGGCATAATTCTCCAAGGAATAAGTGAACTAGCAGGCTTACGCATAGCCAGGGATGCACAAAACACACAGCCAAGCCAATAGAGTTGGGTTTATCAGGCCCTTAAGGAGTTGGAGAAGGCAGATTGCTAAGCTGGTGAGCTCATTACAGAGCCAAAGACACCTACACCAGAACTAGCCTGACCTCTAAGACACCCATCCACACCCAACACAAGGAATCAGTCCCTTCTCTGCTACACAGTCCCTTAGGCCCTACATTCCCTTCCAGTGCTATTCAAGGGTGATGGAGAAGAAGGCCAACCCTCTAGCTCTGTCTGTGTGGTTCTAGCCACCAGGTTTATCAAGCAAAACTAAGCCAACCTCCCTGCTCCTCTCACAATCCGAAGACCAACAATTGCACTCAGGCAATTAAGTCAGCTGTCACAGCCTAAATAGGGAAAACGAATTCTGAGTCATTCTTGGCCCTATCATGGCCAAAATGACTCTCACTCGAATTTACAACAGCCCCAAACGTAACAATAAATACTTTCACAACATGGGGATAACTACAGCCCCGAATCTATTAGTGAGCACAACTTACAGCAGGGAAAAACAACCCAAATAGTCTGTGAGACAGCCAAAAATGTGAATGGCCCTTCATAGTCAGACGTGGATGCAAGAGCACAGCTCTCAGCTCGCTATGTGCGCCCCAAATAGAAGAATACCTGTGCGTGGGTAAACAATCCGACCCAGCAAAGAAAGGAACAGACAATGGAGGCCCTGCGTGAGGAAAAGCAGCTCCGTTTTTGTCCGTGGATGAGCAAGCAACAAGAAGGACACGAATTGCAGTTCGTGGGTGTTTAGTAGCTCGTGGAGTGAAGATGAATGTCTGCGTGAGGAGATGAACAACCAAAATCATGGGTAGGGTGTGCGTGTGGGTGAGGACTGACAGTCCTGCCACCCCATCCCCCAAAATCATTAACTGCTTCAACCACCAGCAGTAATTCTTCAATGAGAGTGGTTGGAAATAAAAACAAGGGAATAAGACACATGGGTTTTTCCCCTTTTTGGCTCAAGATTGACAAATTCCCCTCCACATCCTTATCCTTGGGAAAATCATGCCCCTTTCGATTTAGTTGCCGCGACCGTAGCTGGTTGTGTTTATTTCAATTAATTGTAGATGCATATTTTACATGATGACCATCATAATATATGCCGCATGCCCCGATGTACCATCGGTGACAATTTGAATCCAAAACATAGCATTACCGATCAATGGTGGGGCCTTGGCCTTTAGCTCCACACCATGATCATTACAATATATACATCATATACATCTAATGTAACGGGGTCAAAACCGGGACATTACAACACCAATGATCATGTTAATTAATATCCCTAAATTAGTTAATGAAATGGATAATCATGAACTAGAGAAAGACAGAGGAAAATGAGATTATTTCAACTATATGGGATCTAGAGCTTGGGAAGCTCTAGGATTAGATGGATTTTCAATATCTTTTTGCAGGAAGTACTGGCAATTAATAAAGTATGATTTGTGCAAAATGATCAAATGGTCTTTGAAAAAGTGTAAACTTAGAGGAAGCATTTATTCCGAAAGAAAAGAAAAAAGCATTTAACTATGACACATATTTATGCCATAAGGCTTTCTATTGTGGATTCCATGTCCTTCAATGAGACTCACCATTCATATATGTTTATATGACATAAAACATTATATTGTGAAGTCCATGTCCTTGGATGGGACTCTTTACATCTTAGCATTCATATGTTTAGATGATCCTTTTGATACCTTTTCTATTATCCATCTTAACCATGTTGTACCATTTTGTTTTTCGTTTATCATGTAAAGATAGATTATTCAATTTAGATTATTTTGAAAAAAAATATGACATGGAAATTCACAATTTGGTATTGATAATTTTAAATTGTTATTATTATATTAAATCATTTCTACACAAACATATAAATAAGATAAATACCAAATTAAACTACACATATTTGAAACAATGTCAAATGATAAAATATATATTTTCATCTACATGATCTAGTGAAAACTAGAATATAGGATGGTGGGATTTTGGATAGAGATTTTTTTGTTGGAATTGTTTGATAATATTGGTCAGGATGATGTTTATAGAATAACACATTGGTAGGGTATTATCCCTCTACAATTTGACATTGTTTAAAAAAGGGATGGTCACTTGTGATGTAAATTATTCAAGTATTTGCAATCAATTATTAGTACAAGTGTTGTTGGAATATACTAAACCCACTCATAAAATAATTAATCATTATTTGATTAATTTCCTACCCACTAGCTTAGATAGTTGGCATCCACTTGCACCTTAGAGTCAGCACTTGCCATCTATATCCTAGGAATGATTTATTTATGATTCTGGGTTGATCTTGACCACTTTATGGCTATCCAGAATTGGTAACTGCGCTTTACGGTAGATTCTGCTTCATTCTGCTTTTTCTTCTTTATCCTGTTTTTCTATGGATAAGGTAAAGCTAGTCAACTAGGAAACTGATAGCTTTTGTTTCCAACCCATCCTCCATTATTTTCTCTCCATATTCTAGGATTAGCAAGTATTTCCTTCACTCATCATCACTCACACATGCTATTTCTAATTCGTGAGGTGCTTGGTAGATTGGGAAAGTGATTTAGTCAATTATGGGGTTTATCATAATTAGTAAGCTTGCTTTATGAGCTAGCTTGAGTTGTCTTCATGCAACTCCTTTTTCCTTTATAAGGATGTATTACTTATGTAATAATATCAATTATCATTTATTGATCATTCATTAACGTGTGTTCATTAATTCTTCTTCTTCTCTCCTTATGCTAATTCTCTACAATTCTATGTGAGGTTAATTGTGTGCCTAGATCCTTAGCCTATTTATGAAATTCCTTATGCCATCATGGCTTTAGAATTCCTACATGGTATCAAAGCTAAGGTTCTTAAATTTCGAGTTCTACATGGTATTAGACATTAGAGGAAATTTGGGGTCTAAAATGGGCCTTATAAGAAAACGCACCAACAACAAATTTTGTGAGTTGGAATTCAAGAACCAATAGAATTTCAATAAAATGTGTCAACCATAATGGTTGAATTGACATATTTGTCATAAAAGAAAACTACTTTTTTTGTTCGTATTTTCGACATATCTCCATGTCTTTTTACTCAAATTTCAAGCAGGAGAGCTCGTTGGATGCAAAATTTAATTCCGCATCCAACGAGTACCCACACTGCATACTTTTGACGGACCCCGCTACCCCAAAAACAAGAAATACCTGAAAAAATGTGATGATGATGTCATCATCATGTTTTTTCAGGTATTTCTTGTTTTTGGGGTAGTGGGGTCCGTCAAAAGTATGCAGTGTGGGTACTCATTGGATGTGGAATTCAATTCCGCATCCAATGAGCTCTCCCGCTCAGAATTTGAGTAAAAAAATAGGGAGATATGTCGAAAATACGAACACAAAAAGTAGTTTTTTTCATTCTTCCTCCAAAATTAATAACTATTATTTTATTATTTTAACTATTATTTTATGATTTTAACTATTATTTTATTATTTTCCTTAGGAGGCTCATTTTAGACCCCAATTTTCCTCTAATGAGCTAGGGTTCTCAAAGTTCAAGTTCTACATGGTATTAGAGCTGAGGATATCAAAGCTCTACATGATATCAAATCTTTGAGAGTTCATTAATTAATCGTCCTTTTTTAGATTTGCAGGTTTATTTTGCAGGTTCAACTTCGAATGGATTCAAGAGTATCAGTTCCTCTTCTTTCTCCATTCACAAGCTATTCAAAGTGGAAATTGAAGATGATTTCATATCTAAAGAGACAAGGTCTCTATGAGATATCTATTGGAGCTGGTGAAGAGTCTTTTGAAGAGACAAGTGACTAGTTGAATGACTGTGATAGAGAAATTGGAGCTATTTGTCTAGCTATCTCTCCATGCATGCGCTACCTTATTGATTATGTTGATTACCCAAAGGATCTCTGGACAACATTGGATAGAGTTTTGGGAAAGGACAATGAGGATCCTTCTAGCTATGTGGAGAGTACCTCTAGCTACTCAATGATTTCTCTCTCTCAAGATATCTCGGCCTCTACAGTCTCTGATGAAGTTGATAATGAAGAAGAAGTTTCTCATATAGTTCTTGTTGCTACTACTCTCTTTGATTCGAATGCTTCCTCTTTCAATCAAGAAGCAAATATTGAAGAGCCATCTTTTTCTATGTCTCTTGAAGTAGAAGATCTTGATTCATCTTCTTGTGATGTTGTTGATGAAAAAGAAGTGACTAATGGAGCTGTGATTGCTATTGATGATTCACTCACGCATTCAGTGTTCTCTATGTCTTCTATCATGGATTTTGAGATCCATATGCTAGACCTCTCACACTTTATGCATGCCTCTCTCCTTGATGGTGCACAACCTAGTGACTTCCAGGATGTTTTCTTATCCAAATCAAGTTCTTTTAGTGTCTTACCACTTGCCATACTTGATCCCATGTGATTCTGTAGCTCCTCCTTTGTTCTTGGCACTCATTCTCAGAGCCTCCTTGAAGATTTTGAACATCATTACCTTTCCTCCTTACATTCTTCTACCATAGAGGATTATTTACTAGTATATTCCCATGAGTCCACTGTTGTGCTTTAATGTGATCTCTTGGATTCTTTAGAAGCTAGATCAACCCATGGATCCCATGCATTCGCACTCTTTGATCCCATGCCTTCTCTATGTTCCTACATGATCACTTGCACACATTCTCTCTATGTAAATGAAGATGAAGACATGATACACTCGCTTGGATAGTTATTTCACCTATCTAGAGCTCATTTCATCTCTACTGGTTTGAATTTCAAGTCATCTCATAATCTTGGAGCTGATTACAAGTCTCAAGATCCTTCAGTATTGCCTTCACATCATTGGATCTCAGTTGTTCTACATTGTCCTACATCTTTCCTTGATCCAGTTGAGCAGATTTATCTTCTTCCCAAGAAGAAGATTCCTCTAGACATCAGCATTTAGTTTAGAGCAGCAACAACACCAGTAGTTCAACATTTTTGGTATTTCTTTTCATGTCCTTGATTAAGGGAGGATTTCCCCCTTGAGGTTTTGCCTCTTTCCTCATTTCTTTGTCCAAGATAAATTGTAAAAGGGTGACCAAAGCTTTATTGTTGGGCCCTATATGCATATATATTTCTGATTAGTTCAGGGATATCATCATAAAGTCAGGATTAAAGGGGGGTTGTTGGAATATACTAAACCCACTCATAAAATAATTAATCATTATTTGATTAATTCCCTACCCACTAGCTTAGATAGTTGGCATCCACTTGCACATTAGAGTCAACACTTTCCATCTATATCCCAGGAATGATTTATTTCTGATTCTGGGTTGATCTTGACCACTTTATGGCCATCCAGAATTGGTAACTACACTTTACAATAGATTCTGTTTTTTTGGCTTCATTAGAGGAAATTTCAACTCAAAATGGGCCTCCTAAAATGAACTAATAAAATAATAGTTAAAATAATAAAAAAATATTTATTAATTTTGGAGGAAAAAAAGAAAAAACTACTTTTTTGTTTGTATTTTTGACATATCTCCCTGTCGTTGATTTAAGGTTTTGGTGGTCAATTTAGCTTTGGTTGTCCCTAGTTTAAGGTTTTGGTTGTCACCAATTTTAAGGTTTGGTTGTCTTTTAAAGTTTCGGTTGTAATTCATTGAACATTAAACTAATTATTTTTTTTGTTTTTTTGTTTTTCATGCAAAATTGACAAAATGTAACATGAAACCAAATTGAAAATTTTAAATGGAAACTAATTTTTTAAACAAAATCTAAATTACAAATACATATAATGAAAATGGTGAATTTTACAAAATTTCATTAAAATTACTAAGAAATAAAAACAATTTCAATGCATGCACATAATTGATTTTTTTAGGTTTCGAGTTTCCTACCTTTGAGTGTGGAGGCCATTTAACTGCTAGCAGGAGGTGGTGGCTGGTGGCACTTTGGGGTGGTGGAAAATCATGGCATGTTAGGGGTGGTCTCCAACGCTGCAAATCTCTAATCCTCAGTCAATCTCCTCTAATAGTTGCGGTGAAATTACCGGTAGGATGTTTTTTAATTTGTATAATAGTTACAAGAGCTAGATTGATCTTAAAACCTCGACCAAGCTTAAAACCTCGATCGAGATTAAAACCTTGATCAAGCTATTAACTCAATTGATGTTTTAATCTCAATCACACTGTCGAGCTTGATCGAGGGTTTTCTTAACCCTCTATTGATATTTTGAAAATAACTTGATCAAGTGCCTTGTTATTCCTTCGATTGTTCTTTTAAAAGCTCAATCAAGGGCTTAACAAAATATCGATTGAGCTCTTTTTTTTTATACTCACACCCTCTATTTGCCAAAAAGTGTTACCCATATTCATGGGAACACCCATATTGTGTTCTCACAAAAGATATTGAATAGAATCTGATCAAATCTAAACAACATGCCTTAAATATAACTATCTTTTGGTTTAGTTTAATAACTATTTTGGGAAAAATAAAGCACCCAGTCAAGGGTGTGATTTAATTTCTCTTAATTGCATATTGGAGCCCATTTGTTGTTGATATCCAAGTTAAGTCTTTATATTAATTGAACAATTATTTTGGAAAAAAACGTCTTTCCAATAAGGTACTTTTCATTTTTGAAGTCAACTAACTATTAATCCATCCTCCATGATCTTCTTCTTGCTTTGGTATTCCCCACTTGCATGGAATGAATTTAAAAAATAAGTTGAGGCTTCATGCTTCCTCGTGTTTTCACTAAAGCACTTGTTTGTATAGTGACCATATTTCTTGCACTTATGGCACTGTATGTGTGATAAATCCTTCTTCTTCTCCCTTCGATCTGGGGAAGAAATTGGTCTCCTAGCTTGGTGCTTATGTTTGTGAAACTTCCTTCCTTTTCCCTTGTATTTCTTGGAATGATTAATGAAGGAGTGATTCTACGCAACTTGAGGACCATGGAGTATTTTCCTTGCTGTAATCCTTGTCTCTTCCTGAGTGCAATCTTCCCATAATTTTTCGAATTTGCGCAACTTGGTTCAACCACTTATGGTTTGGATAAAAGAATCCCAAGATGGTAAAACACAAATTGGGGTGGTCATGACAAGTTCCTTATCTTCAATGTGATACCCACTGGTCCTTATCTTGTCCCGAAGTTCGATGATCCTCATGAAATACTAGGAAATTGATTCAGACTTGATCATATTCATATTTGACAATTGGTTCCTCATTGTGAGAATCATATTGATTACTATGTTCAAATAACTTCTTCAAGGTCTTGAACATCTTCCTAACTCTCTTCTTTTTTGAGACTTGTAAAACCAAGTGATCTTTAACTAAGTCCACTGAAATCCTTCTTGCTTTGGCATCACTCTTCCTCCATTGGGACTTGTTTTCTTCCTCTTCTAGTTCTGGAACCTTCTCGTTAACAAGATTCAAGAGATAATTTTCTTCTAGTATGAGAATAACTCTAGGTTTCCAGAATACGAAGTTTGCATCCCCATCAAGATGATCTTCATCCTTCATTCCAATCATCTTGTCTACAGACCTGAACCAGAAACCCCAACAGGAGTTAGGTAAAAAATGAACTTTTGAATTTAAAGAAACTAACCTAACAGATAGATGCACCCTACCTAGGCGAGTTGAGGAAAAATGAGGTTAATCCAAAAAAGTGCCTTGATCAAAACAAAGCTTGAAACCCTAATTTATGCAGCAGTGAAATTAGGTCAAAAATTAAACTTCTCACCGAATTTGGATTTTCCTTCACCGAAAGATGTGCATCCCATAGAGAAAAGTTTCCAGGGATATTTTTCTACTTAAGAGATGAGGGAAGGCCTTGAAAGGTCAAACCCTATCTTCCAGTAGTGGCCTCTTCTAGAACTGTTTTGATGTAACCATGTTAGTTTTTACAAGATTATAACAGTATAACTTAATTGCAAATAAAAAGTAGGATCTCTAGAATAAAGACAAAGAACAAAATAATTTATTCTGGGAAACCCAATCGAGAAAAACCTAGCAAACCTTCATATAGAAATGAAAGCTTTTGAGAGCATAGAGAAGAAGAAAGAGCGAGAGAGAAGTCTCTCTAAGATACAACCACTGAAAAAAAAATACTCCTTCTAGATGCAGAAGCACACCTTCTTATGATGGAGATAACTTGACTGAGTGAGTAATGAATAAGGAGGGGTGCCTCCTATTTATACTGATTTTTCAAGTGAATTTTTGTTGGGGGACCGACTTGACAGACTTACGAGGTCGGCCTACCTTGGGGAAATACAAAAGTAATTTTATTTTTATTATTTTCTTGTGTATTCTTTCCCCTGGGTTTACATTGATTCTTTCTAGGGTTTACACAAGTAATTACATTAGTATAATCTCCCATAGGAGGAAAAACAAAAGACAATACAAGTACAATAAGAATAACTTCTAAAGTTGCACAATTTCCAACAGGACATCAAACATTTGAAAGCTTACCATAGCCATCAGGGTCTCATATGTCTGGTTGAAATCCTAAACAGACTCACTTGATATCTACTTGATCTCCTTTAACACTGTGATACACTATGTCTCATATTTGTCTTTCTTAAATTCATCTATTAACCCAGTATGAGTCCAATCTAATGATTTTTGAGGGTTTCTCACAGGAACAACATACAACTTCATATACCAATCAAAAGAACAACCTATAAATTTTGTGATCATATGAGTTCATTTTTATGGCCTCGTCTTAGAACTATCACACAATCCAAACAAATTTGCAAAAAAAAAAACAGTTTTGCTGAGGGTCTTTGAGCCCATTCCCATTAAATATAGGCAACTTTATGTCGTCCCCATACATTCTATGTGTTTGGGATACTGATGAACTTGAATCAGATGGACCACTAGTAGGAACGTTTTGACCACTATCTTGACTAATACTATTACTCTGATTTAATAGAAAACACTTCAAAACACTTTTAGGTCTTACCTATGATACCGGAGATGTACACGGAGTTGTATGTATGTCGTAGCCTTGGGCCTAGTATGGATATAACACCTCTTTCTCGTTTTAAGAAATAAGCTAATACACCTCCTCCTTGTCATAAGAATCTTCATTGAGCTATGGAACCAACTCATAGTACCCTCTCCTGGTCGCACTGCAATTCTCTCTCCCTATCATAGTTCTTCTCCTTTTTCCCGACCAAAATATTCTCCCACTCCTTAGGAATCCACCATCTTGATCACTCTCACAACCATATAGGAACAATTCCTCTTACTCTTCCCATATTTACCAAGCCTTCTTCCCATCATCACCCATGTCCTCCAGGAACAATGATTTAATCATTAGATTCCATCCTTAAGATTCCCTTTTCACATACTAGCATTTTAGTCCATGGTTTTAAGGAATTCAAATATCTGCCTTTGGGAACCCAAAAAAGTTCCCTCTCAGCTTTGCTATATGACTTAATAGTATCTACAATGATCTCAATAATATATCCTTCCAAAATACTATCAACCAAGAAGTTGAAAACCCTGTATATAGGATTACTAACAGTCTCCAGCCGTTGGATCAGTTGAGGATTCCATCCCCTAGGTTCTCTACCTTGAAAATTTTTCTTTTGAAATGCTAACCTCACTAACCATTCATATAATATCACAGGGAATTCACTAAAGAAAATTTCATGAATACCTGAATAAACATACCTTCCTAGCCATTTCCCTAGAGTCAACCGTGACCCCTTACTTTCTTCTTGTGCAAATTCTCAAGCTTTCTAGTTGACCCAATCCTGAATCTCAAGCTTCGTTGGGTTCCAAAACATGTCCACTTAACGATGATCTCAGTCTAAAAAATGGAACCATTTGTTGGTTCACTTCGACTAACATAGGTCCAACCTCCCAACCCGACCAACGAAATCCCAAGGTATCGGTCTGACAAAGCATAACCTCGTCGGTAACACCTACGATGCACATGAAGTCTCACCTGAGATACCTATAGGGACCATAGGAACCAAGCTTCTGTGGTGATAGAAAGGGATATTTCCATGCCAATACCTGAAAACCTACCAAACAATGTTGACCGATAAATAATCAGCGGCATATAACATAAATAATAACATATGGCAACATAATACAATCTTGATCACATTTACCAAGACATTTAAAGCATTATCATTTCATTTCATCATGCAATATAGGGATATTATCAGTTGCAACAAAAAGTAAATCATCACAAGAAAATTGAACATACACAATTATACAGATATAGTTTAACGTGGAAACCAATATGGGAGAAAACTAAAAAAGTGCTCTTCATTTGGCATGGGTAGTGTCTTGAACGATTTGGTATGTGCACAAAACCTACAGATATATCCCCAAATCCCCATTACATTACATTGGCGCACATAGCTTGTGGATCGACAGTACATTACCTCCACGACTCTTATTCATTCTTTGCACTACAACATACAACATTATAGAATTCCTCAAATTTTAACCTCGACCAGATCTATCTTATTTTTTGAACCCCCAAAAGCCCAACCCTTTGCATTTTTATAGGCTCTAATGGACAATTTTACATCCCACACACACTAACCATAGGTGGAGAAAATTTCTAACTAACTCACCACATATATTTAATATTTCATCAAAAATTGCCCAAAATTTGGGAGCTAACCGTTTCCATTCCTGCTCCGTCGCAACCCTGTTCACACCTCAACTGGACTTCTCAAAACTTATAGAAAAAACTTTATGTAACTTACGTAGGGTCAACAGGTTGTCTCTTTAGTCTTAGTGCATGATAAGGAAGAAAAGAAGAAATGAAGAAGGACTAAGCAGGGAATAAAAGAAGTTGGCATGGGTTAGAGTGGGGTCAGAAAACAAGACTAAAGAAATTTAGGAGAGTTCTCAAACAAATCAAGAGAGAGAATAGAAGAGCATGGGCAACATATTTTGCAAAGAAATATGGAGAAGTTTCAGATGAATCAAAACTACTAGAGAATGAAGGAGCATTTGTGTATGAAGCATAAGCAAAATTTACAGTGGAAAATGAACAATATCTCATGGGATACTTGTTGAAGATAGTAGCAAAGATGACACAAAATAGTTTTTATTTTCCACCACTAGTTTTCACTCCTAGAAAAAAACATGATATGTGGGTTATTAAAATGAATACCCATTTACATGCAAAAGACTTATGGGACATTGTGTTAAAAGGGTATGTAGAACCTTCCTATGAAGAAGGTCAAAATAAACATGATACTATAGCATTGTGTCTCATTCGATAAGGCTTGGATGAGAGCATCTTATCCAATATTCAAGAAGTAAGCTCCAAGGAAGCTTGGAGTATTATGGAAACATAGTACAGTGAAACGAGGAGCAACATCTTGCAAAATCATTCCAAGCTGGAGGAAGACATTGTGCATGAAACAGTGTAAGGGCATGAGGAAGTTTAGGAAATTGAAGGTGAATCTGCATCAATAGAAGATGGTAAATCCCATTATGCTGATTCACATGTGGATGATAGTCATGATGATGAATATGAAGCTGCCAATGTAGCAACCATTGATTTAGTGGATCCAATAAAGATTTCTAATGAAGATGATGAAGAAACTAATTATGAAGTAGTATACCTTAATGAAGTGAATCCATTATATCAAGACGTAAATACCAATGTGCAAGCAGATGATGAAGATGAAGATGTTTATGCTGAAACATAGCCAATTATAGCTAAAGATGCATATGAAGCACTTGAACCAAAGTATGAAGAAGAACGTCTTTGAAATGAAGGAGGGTTAGCTATGTTGCAACAAAAGAAACTCATGATGTGATTCCTGGAGAAGGAAACCATGTTGAAAAAAAAGGACCAAGTAGATGATGTCATGATTACAGCCGAAAGACATGAATATGGCCTTATAATCGATACAACTAAGGAGAAAGAAACCACATAAGCTGCACATGAAGTAAATGTAGTAAACAGAGAAGACAAGAAGGCAAAGGAAGACGTGTCATGGGACACAACTGATTTTACTAATAGTTTATTTGATGTTGTAGGCATAGAAAATGAAGAAATGAATGTATATGTCAATGAAGAACACATTGAAACCATTTTTATGAAATCAGATTTTGTTATAAGTTAATGTGGAAGCAATCCACTAAGCAACTTGATAAAATATTAAGTTCCGTTATGAAGGGCATGGATGATAGTTTGCATTGGTGGCAACAACCCACTATTAAAGATCAGATGCTTGAAGATGAAGATGGAAGAAATAGCCTAAGCATCGTGATCGAATTTTGAACATGAAGCTACAATAACAGAGGAAAAGGATGAAGCATGGAGCATCCAGTATCAAGGCCAAAATTAAGAAAATGACAAGAGTAGAACTATTCAAAGTTTGGAAAAAGAGAGAAGAAATCAAGCTGAGATGAAGTGTTGAGGTAAATTTATTTTTGTGTTCTCTATGCCTAGCTAAACATAAACCAACATGGATCTACATTTTTAAAATTTCGATGAAAGTCCTTTAGAGGGAATATAATGTGAGCAGTAATATGATTATTAGTTTAAGGAACTGAGATTAAAAAGGAGTGTTAAGGAGTGTAATCTCCGTGTTAATGCTAATTAATCCCTAAGTGTTAGTTAGTAATCAATTACTCTTATGATAAAACTATTAATGTAATTGAAGAGTCAATGTATTTTTTAATCTCTTTTTAATGAAGAATAACACATGATGTTTATTGTACTATGACATTTATTCTCACTTCTTTTCTTTATATATTTTGTCAATATCAAGCCTTATCAAGCCTTCTCATATTGGTGTAGAATGGAGATAGTGATGGTCTAGTCTCTTAGTGCTATTAACCAGATATTGCATATTAAGTGCATTTGGGCTTAGTACCAAAAGTTCTTAGAAAGCTTGGTATCTCTCACATGAGGAATAGACTGTAGACCAATGTACAAAGTAAAACATAGAGAAAAATGCAAGCACATATTGCTTGGAAACTAGTCCTGATGGAGAGGAGAGTGGTTGGGGAGAGGTGGAGGCACATGGCCACATGGAGAACACACAATTTGGAGCAGCATGCACAAGGATTAGGGATTATGGTTAATACGTGTTCGAGTGTAAATCAATGGAGCACAAGGAAAAAACACAGATATGAGAGAGAACACATGAAAATGGAATGCAAAGAATGGGGAATACCATGTCATGGAGCTTGATAAAGTACCAGATTGGAAACAATGTTAGAATACATTAGGGAACACACATTAGCTCAGGTTTGAGATTCCTAAGTGCACATTACTAAAGGAAAGAAAGCTAGCCGGACTAAGAATTGGTAGAGAGGGAGAGAATATGCCAAAGAGAGAACAAACTAAGAATTAGATCTCTGATTTAGGAAACTCCAATGGTGGATTTTGAATTTTGAATTTTTATTAAATGTGAAAATCTTATTAATACATGGAGAAATGATCTTTGACCTTCAACTCAATCTCTAAAACTTAAATTAAATATTTACATTATTTACAAAATGAACCGTAAACGATATTCCTCTACATTGTGAAAATGGCCAATAGTTAAATTGTGAATTTATGATAATATAAATATTTGATTTCCATTTGAAAGATAAAGTTGTTATTACATTTAAAAATCACTAAGAATCAAATATTACCTTTTATAAAAAGCAGTGACTAAGAAATGAAATTTGTTATTTTTTTTTCAGAAAATCAAATTATGGGTAAAAATACATCTATTAAAACAATTCATTGTAAAAGAGCAAAGGTCAGAAAGCTAGATTTTAATCACTCTACACTCAAGTCACAAAATTGTTATTACAAGTAGAGTCATAAGGATAGGGACAATCAATATATTTAACAATCCTTCGATCCAAAAACCAATCTCCAACTGCTTCTGCAATAGTCTGCCAATAAACAATCACTTTATCATTATACACTATGGCATTTACATACTTCATCGCAGATACATTGACTGGAAAAAAATCACTGCTGATGTGGTACCTTCGAATTTAATCTGGGAGAATTAGGTGAGTGCCACAGAAGTTGTACATTTGTTTGGCAATGTGCGTAACATGAATTGATAAACAGCCCTCCGCTACTTGAGAAGAACACTGGTGTTAATGCATTGATCATATAACCTGTGAATCCTGTTACTCATAACAGAGAGTTAAGTCAAATTTATGACTAACCCTGTTCAAAACCAAACCTGGAATTCCATAAGAAACGTTAAGAGAAAGAAGAGAATTGGGTATTGCACAAAGTAACCTTCCATTATTTTTAATTGCCATGGAGCACACTATGAGATATTCATCTCGCACTGCAGCCAATAATTATTGGGATCTGCTGCATCAGGTACCAGAAAGGATCTAATCTATAGAAAACATCATGCCGGCCATAGAAAACATTCAATATATCGTATAATGACAGAGAAATCAATGAAAATACCAGAAGAGATTCTATATACCTGCAGTGGATCATATGCAGAATTTACAACAAAAAGTGGTGTCCTGATCAACTTTAAAAATATTGTGGAAAAAAGCACTGCCATTTTATATACTGGCATGTTAGTAAAATTCATATGCGAGGAACATTTATTGACAGAAAGTACAAGCACACTGAAAGTAGATGTGTTTAAAACAATGTTCTCCCAAGGTTCTCGGACGGGGACGCAGGAAACGCACATTCAGGAAAGTAGATGTGTTTAAAACAATGTTCTCCCAAGGTTCTCGGACGGGGACGCAGGAAACGCACATTCAGGACGCATGGAGAGCACCCCAAATTTAGGGATATTTGGGGAGGTGGGACTTCTTTAAAATTATAAAAATAAAATAAAATATGAAAAATAATAATTCATTTGATGTATATTAATGATTGTGCAATGTAAATAGTAAATATATCAGTTTATTTTCTTAGTAGTACAAGTAGGAATTGTAAGATGTGAAAATAATGAGAAAACATTAAAAAAAAATTTCCAGGGCATGGTTGGGGAGGGAGAGTCCCCGGGACACAGGAAACCTAGAAACGCGTCCCCGACCCTGCGGGACGTGTCCCCGTGGAACACTGGTTTAAAATCCATGAAAAAATTAAAATAAAACGATAATGTACTATAACTTTATTTATGTATAACTTTTCATCATTTTAAAATGAAATAATAACTACAACTCTTCAGGTTTATTAAATCTTAAATTAAAAGAAATTTATATTAATAATACTAAATGAAAAAATAAACTTAAAAGATTTATACTACCAGACTTGAAGGATTCATATAAGATGTACAAGCGGCTGGCAAGTGTTTTATAGATCCCTACAATGCAACATCATATTTAACTCTATATATATATAAGAATGAGAAATAGACAGGTAACCAATTAAAATAGTCTTTTGATTAGCTTATTGTGAACAATAGATATGTAGAAAGAGGAAGGGTTTATACATGTTGGTTAACAGAAAATCTCAATTTGTTTCTTCCTCGTAGGTCGTTCCTGTACAGTAAGTAAATTAAATCATCATTTAACTTTTGAATTTGCATAAATTATAGATACATAGAAGATAAATCCATTTGAAATCACCTGGAAGGTTCAAAAGAAAATTAATATATCTACCATAAAAATATTTCAAAGATTCTATTTTAAATGGATATATGCTAATGAATCTCTCAACCCGTCTGTCTCTGCAATAAAAAATACATTGTTTTAACAACATACGAATCCATGAGAAATCCGGCATCTGTCATGCACTTGACTTCAGCACTGTGGGGTAGAAGACCATGGAAACTATCGCAGTGAAAAAATGTGGTTACTCCACCTGCTCAGAACCCAGTGAGTAAAGCCTGCAGCAGATTACTTCAACACATCAATCGATAGACAACTTTCCATTTTGATGGCATATAACAGTTTGGTTTTTTTCCTTTTTCTAAATAACAGTTCTATACATATTTTGAAAAAAATTCTCATATTTTCTGGAATATGATCTGGATGGAAATTTCAGACCACTGGGAAAATAGCATGCTTTAGAGGAATAGTTTAAGATTTTGAAATAAACCAACAAATTAATTATTATATATATAAAAAGAATAAACAATATGAAAAATTAAAAGCTATGTTGCCAGGTACCTGTACCGGGTACTTGGGTACTCGTAGAGTACGTCTCCTGTAGTACCTTGTTGTATCTCATACTGGGTCCACACACTCGAGACTCCTGAGACTCCGTTATAAAAAAAGGGGTGCTTCGGTACCTTGTGTTTGTGTACTCCAGGGGAATGACCAACTCAATAAAATGCAATTCAATGGAAAAAATTTAATGACCCCCTATCAAATCTGAACTATTTTTTGCTAACTAAGTATGGAGTCGGATTCAGGACTTATGTCAAACACTTTGCAACACCGTTCAAATTCCACTGAATATTGTCCAAATCTAGTAGATTGATTTTACATTGATTTACAATAAATGTTTTTATGGTTTTGTGTCCAGCACTCATGGAACATAATTTGACGACCAAATGTGCACATAAAAAATATACATATGTATTTAATATTGAGAAATACACTCACATCAATGTAGGACTATATTTGGCAATTTTCAAATTTTTATTGCCGGTAACAGCAGTACAAACAGGTATTTAAAATAAGATTTCAAATGTACTTTCATGTCTGAGATTGATTCTATGTTACAGCTGCTTGGTACAATAATTTATCAAATTTTATGTAACTTCCAGTCTTCTAATTGATATATACTGAGTCTATGAATTATCAAATTTTATGTTTCAAATTTTCAGTCTGAATGTTCATTATTCAAATATATATATATATATAGAGTACCCCAAGGTACCCAAGTACCTTTTTTTCAAACACTGGTATCCTCATACCTGTACCCGTACCCAAATTTCCTGGCAACTTAGATTAAAAGAGTGTACCTGTTGGGTTGTATACATTCCCTTAGCGAAAAAATCTTCCATGACAGCTTGCCAAATCCTTTGCCCTCTAAAATGGAGCTTATTGACCTAAAATACTGCTCATTAGATACAAAAGAATGAAATTGCAAGAACATATGCTGGTAAAGTTAAAATACTGCTTATTAGATAGAAAATAATGAAATTGCAAGAACATATGCTGGTAAAGTTTAATAAAAGATCTGTTAGCGTATTCAAACTAACATTCCGGGTTTACCTCCTCCACATCTCCAATGAATGACGACCCGTCACAGTATCTAACCATAACACGATTCCAACTTAAGAAATTTGTTCAACAGTTTTTTGTAGTTTCAATGAATCCCATAAAAACCCAATTTATAATCTCAACTTGAAATACCTGGATTTTGAGATGGAACATCACTTAAAATGCCTGTAAATTGTATTGTTTCTCCCATGTACAGAGAAGAACCCAATGAAGACACTGCCCGGCCTGAACATGAGCTTATGTCGTTACACCACCCTCCACCCTGCATAGAAATTTATAGTAAGTAAGATATCCATCCCAACAAGAAGGATGAGCTAACTACTCTTCACACATTACTTTGTTTCTCATTCAGCTTTGTGAAGAGATGAGAACAACCACCAAAAATAGGTTTTAAAATAACAAAAATATCCTTGAGAGCTTCAAGGATATAGAAACCGAGAGAAATAACATGGATATAGAAAGTAAGAGAAATGACTTTCCTCCATTTGAACAAGCCAGTTATTTGCACGTGATCCAAATCCCCTGTGTAAATTGTAAGTTGGTGGGATTCCATCTAAGCAAACTGCAATAACAAATGAGCTTCCTCTTTACTTGCATTCTGAAATCCTAAAACTGGACAGAAACAGAGGCACGGATATTGACTTACCATCTCCTTTGGATACTGCATTGTTCAGCACAGTGATGTTTACTAAAAGCAAGTTAGCATTGGACGAATCAACATCTGGCAATTCCTTTGTTGCCACGGATCTGTCATGATATTGGAACTGTGTATTGGTATCTATGGTTCTCGGTGCCATTGTAATGAAAACCAATATAAGAGTAAAAGCACAGTTTCTGGATGCCATATTTGTAGTACCTCTACTAACCATATCAGAGCCTAAATGATGAAGAAAATATAAGTCTCTGATAAGATCAAATGCGAAAAAAATATGAGTCTTCTGATAAACAATTGTTAAACTAGTAGTAGTAAGGAAGGTCTTCCTGCATGCATGTGTTCTTGCATGCAGAAGACTTAAAATAGGAAACCAGTTGTATTTAAGTTACTTTTCCTAAGTTAANATTAAAGTGATCTAAATTAACTTTAGTGAACCACTAGTTAAAGTGAAAGTGAAATTAGGGTTTTTGCTTTACCTAAAGTTATAAAAGAGAGATCAATTGATGGAGAGAACACACACTTGTATTCCGACAGAGACAGGATATAAACAAGGAGAGAAAGTCAGACAGAGGATTTAGCCAAGAAGACGGAGGAGCGAGCAGCAGGATCATCAAGCTTCGTACAGCTGTGCCGTACACTCACAGAGGATGGTGTTGAGGTTTAGCTGCGATTTGCCCAGTGATTCTACCGGGTACTGCATTCGCCAGGTTTGGGTGAATTTGCAGTGATTGTAAAAGTTCCATATTTTCTTATAAGAAAATCTATATCTAACTGCTGCACCGGTTTTTCCATCTTGGGTTTTTCTGGGGGTTTCCATACCCAAAATAATAGTGTCAATATCGTGATGTGATGTTGTGATTTATTTCTCAGTTTTATATTCCGATGCATACTATAAAAGATATTCATGTCTAGTTGTCAGTTGATATTTTACATGCACTGTTTAGCCCTAGTTGAATATTAAAGGAAAATTTATATGGTATCAGAGCTCTGGTGTGCTAAACCTGAGAGATTTGCAGCAGCAGTGATAGATCAAGGGTAGATCTATAGGAAGACACAAACCTAGACTTCCAGATCTAGGGTTTGACAGGTACACTTCACTATGGTCGTGCAATTGAGAGTTGAGGATAGATTCCAGGGTGCTCAGAACTTTCCTACATGGAAAGAAAGGATCACAAAGATCCTGGACGTCAATGATGCAGAGGACCAGCTTGACTCCATGAAGGTTGCATCCACAGATCATGTAGATTTAGCATCTTGGAAGAAGATTGATTCCAGAGCCATGTTGATTATCATGGATGGAGTGAAGGACCATATAGTCCCTCACCTTTCTGGTAAGAAGACCGGAGCAGAGATGTGGATGGCTTTGGAGAGTCTATACCAAAGCAAGAACGAGAACCAAAATATGGTATTGCAAGAGAGGATGCACAGCACCAAGATGGCCAAGGGAGAAGGAGTGGTGCCTTATCTCACGAGGCTCACACAGATTAGGGACGATCTTGGAACTATTGGCTCTAAGACAGTGGATGAAGAGTTAGTTTGAATAGCCCTCAATGGCTTCTCTAAGCCATGGGACACCTTTGTCAAAGGTGTTGTGGCTAGAGAGAAGCTCCTTGATTGGAAGAGACTATGGGATGAGTTCATGTAGGAGGAGACCCACATGGGTCAAGGATCAAACTCATTCAGCAGTGCCCCACAGATTGTGGATGAGGAGGCTCTAGCCCTTACAAGGAAGAGCAAGGGGAAGGCAAAGAGGAAGAATGATGGTAAGAAGAACCTTGACGTGTCAAAGGTCAAATGTTTTATCTGCCACAAGTAGGGACACTTTGCCTCCCAGTGCCTAGATAGGAAGAAGAAGAGTAACACTCAGATGGTTGGATCTGCAGAGGTGGATGAGTTTAGCAGGAACTTCGATGAGGAGTTTTGCTTGATAGCTTGCATGGAAAGCACCACAAGGAGCAACATATGGTACATTGATAGTGGAGCATCTAGTCACATGAATGGACAGAAGAGATTCTTTAGAAACATGCAGGAGGGTGGAACAGGGATCCACGTTGAGCTGGGTGATGATGTGCGGTATCAGGCGCAGGGAGTTGGCACTATTTCATTTGAGAGGGAGTCTAGAAAACCCCTCAGTTTTGCTAATGTGTTATATGTTCCAGGACTGACGAAGAACCTTATATTAGTCTCCACTCTAGAGGACAAGGGATATCAAGTGAAATTCTGTGACCATAGAGTGTATATCAGGCCTAAGGGGTCAGATAGGAGCTTGGATCGGGTGATTGGCAGAAGGAGCGGGAAAGTGTACAGATTACACTTTGAGCCTGCAAAGGCTCTAGTCAGCAACAATAGCAGCAGTCAGGGTGAGTTGTCGCATAGGAGGATGGCACACTTACACCATGAAGCACTAAAGCATTTGAGACATGCAATCATTGAATTTTTTTAGGTACAGGAGGAAAAACATAACCAGTGCAAGTGTTGTGCTTTGGGGAAGAACATCAGGAATCATTTCCCATAGAGTGAGCACAAGTCTAAGGAGCCCTTGGACTTGGTGCATTTGGATGTATACGGACCTATGAGTGTCCATTCGTTTAGTGGTTATAGTTACTACGTAACCTTCATTGATGACTATTCTAGGAAAACCTGGATCTATTTCCTGAAGGCCAAGTCAAAGGTCTTTGAGAGGTTCTAAGAGTTCAATACTCTTGTGGAGAACTAAACAGGAAAGTAGATTCGAGTGTTGAGGACAGACAACGTGGGTGAGTACACTTCCAATGTGTTCATGGAGGATTGTTCGGCTGAGGGGATCAAGAAGGAGCACACTGTGCCCCATACCCCACAACAGAATGGAGTTGTAGAATGGAAGAATAGGACTATGGTTGGAGCAGCCAAGGCCATGATATTTGACTACGGATTACCACTATTCCTCTGGGCCGAGGAATACATGACTGCAGTATACATTCAGAACGAGTGTCCCCACACAGCCTTGGGGAGGAACACACTGGATGAGGTATTCACAGGCACTAGGCCATATGTGAGTCACATTCGCATATTTGGCAGTTTCTTCTATTGTCATGTTCATGCTGACAATAGGAAGAAGTTGGACCCTTCTGGAGAGAAGGGGTTACTTTTTGGTTACAGTGAGATTTCGAAGGAATATAGAGTTTACATCCTTTCTCGTAGGAGGATCATTGTGAGCAGGGATGTCCAGTTCGATGAGAATAGGGCCTTGCAGAGATCTCTGGACTTACTAGCAGAGTAGCATCCAACACAAGAGTCGGGAGTCAAGTTGGAAGAGCCATATGTACAGGTACAGGTACAGACACAGAGCACAGGTTCTAGTGGTCAGAGGGAGTCAGGTGGACAGGATCCTTTAGTCATTGACTTGAAGGATGAGCTGCAGCAGAAGACAGATATCTAGCATCCGCAGCAGGTTGACACTAGGCCAAGGCCAAAGTGGTTTAGATCCACAGTGTAGGATTCTAGGCAAGTAGATCCTCCACAGACATCTTTTAGACGTAGTGTATCACCAGAGAGGCTTAGTTATATGGAATTGATGACATAGTTGATTAACTTTGAACCTTCCGGCTTTGGGGAGGCTACACAACATGATGTGTGGCAGGAAGCTGTGGTTGAGGAGTATGACTCCATTATGAAAAACCAGGTATGGGAGGTTGTGCCGAGGCCATAAGGGAAAAAGGTGGTGGGATCCAGATGGATCTACAAGGTGAAGCATACAACAGACGGAAGCATGGAGAAGTACAAGTCGCGCTTCGTGGCAAAGGGGTTTTCACAAAAGGAGGGTATTGATTATGAGGAGACCTTCGCCCCTGTTTCTAGGTGTTCTTCCATTCAGACCATTATCTCACTAGCAGCTGAGATGGGTTGGCGTGTCCATTAAATAGATGTCAAGGCTGCCTTCCTCAACAAAGTTATAGAGGAGGAGGTTTTTATTGAGCAGCCAAAGGGGTTTGATGTGGAGAATAAGGAGATGCATGTATGTGGACTGCATCGAGCTCTTTATGGGCTCAAGTAGGCACCTTAATCATGGTACTTGAGGATTGATAGCTATCTACGGGAGATGGCATTTCAACGGAGTGAGGCTGACCACAACCTATACTTCTTGATAGGTGACGTGCCTCTCACACTGGTTTTATATGTGGATGACCTCTTTTTGACAGGAGATGAGAGGCTGATTGGAGACTGTAAGTCCAACCTTACAGTAGAGTTTGAGATGAAAGACCTTGGGCTAATGCATTACCTTTTGGGCTTGGAGGTTTGGCAAAGAGATGGATGCTTCTTCATCGGACAGGGGAAGTATGCAATAGAGATCCTGAAGAGATTCAGGATGGAGGACTGCAAGCCTATGGCCATACCTCTAATTTCCAACTGGAGGAAGATTGATGCATCAAGATCAGACGGATTTGATCCCACCTTGTATCATCAACTTATCGGTTCTCTTATGTATCTGGTCAACACTCGACCAAACATCAGCTTTGCAGTCAACTCTTTGAGTCAGTTCATGGTGGACCCTCAGAGAGTGCATTGGACGGCTGTGAAGCACATACTTCGCTACATTAGAGGTACAATGGAGTATGGATTGGTTTATGAGCGTAGGGGGAGTGTACAGTTAGCAGGTTTCATAGATTTTGACTAGGCAAGATGTGTAGAGGACCAGAAGAGTACTTCAAGTTGTTGTTTTAGCATCAGATCGGGGGTTGTCTCTTGGTTCAGCAGGAAGCATAAGTCAGTTGCATTGAGCTCGGCAGAGGCTGAGTACATGGCAGCCAGCATGGCTTCTTGTGAGGGTATGTGGCTGAGGAAGTTACTTGCAGGGTTGTTCAAGTGTGAGCTAGAGGCTACAGTAGTTCACCGTGACAATCAGAGTGGCATCAGGCTATCTGAGAATCTAGTGTTCCATGACCGGAGCAAACACATAGACATCAGATACCACTTCTTGAGAGATTGAATTCAGAGGGCACCATTCGGTTGGAGTACATACAGACAGATGAGCAGGTGGCAGACATTTTCACCAAGGCACTTTGCAGACAGATTTTTGTGAAGTTCAGAGATAAGTTGGGGTTGCTACCGAATCCCTTCCTCGTTGAGAGGGAGTGTTAAACTAGTAGCAACAAGGAAGGTCTTCCTGCATGCATGTGTTCTTGAATGCAGAAGACTTAAAATAGGAAACCAATTGTATTTAATTTACTTTTCTTAAGTTTGCTTTGGAAAGTAAATTAAAGTGATCTAAATTAACTTTAGTGAACCACTAGTTAAAGTGAAAGTGAAATTAGAGTTTTTGCTTTACCACTAGTTAAAGTGAAAGTGAAATTAGGGTTTTCTCTTTACCTAAAGTTATAAAAGAGAGATCAATTGGTGGAGAGAACACGCACTTGCATTCCGACAGAGACAGGATACAGACAATGAGAGAAAGTCAGAAAAATGATTTAGCCGAGAAGATGAAGGAGCGAGCAACAGGATCATCGAACTTTGTACAACTGGGCCGTACACTCACACAGGATGGTGTTGAGGTTTAGCTGGGATTTGCCCAGTGATTTTTTCGGGTACTGCATTCGCTAGGTTTGGGTGAATTTGCAGTGATTGTAAAAGTTCCATATTTTCTCATAATAAAATCTATATCTGACTGCTGCACCGGTTTTCCCATCTTCGGTTTTTCTGGGGGTTTTCATACCCAAAATAATAGTGTCAATATCGTGATGTGATGTTGTGATTTATTTCTCAGTTTTATATTCCGCTGCATACTGTAAAAGATATTCATGTCTGGTTATTAGTTGATATTTTGCATGCATTGTTTAGCCCTAGTTGAATATTAAAGGAAAATTTACAACCAAATGCTAAAGAAAATGTAAAGTATAAAGATAAAGAAAATGCAAGTCTGTGATAGCCAAATGCAATGGGAAAAGGCCAATTAAACTTCCCCATAAATTAAGTTCCATCAGTGAATGCAAATGTAAGTCTCTCATAGCCAAATGCAAAGAAAATGTGTAGACCATATGCCAAAGAAAATGTCAAGTAGAGAAAGCAGTGGGAAATGGCCAATTATACTTCCCCACAAATTAAGTAAGACTAAATGCCAAAGAAAATGTGAAGTCTGAGAAAGCAATGGGAAATGGTCAATTAAACATGCCAATAAATTAAGTTATATCAATAAAATTTAAGTCAATGAAAATGTAAGTCTGTGATAGCCAAATGCCAAAGAAATTGTGAAGTATAAACAAAATGTAAGTCAATGAAAAACCATATGCCAAGAAAATGTGAAGTGGAGAAAGCAATGGAAGATGGCCAATTAAACTTCTCCACAAATTAAGTTCCAACTACTTAATCAAGAGCGGGTTCTGAGGGGCCAGGGCCTGCCTTCAGACAACCAAGCCACAGAGCTTGCCACCTCTTCCAAGGCTTCAAAATCCAAAACAAACATCAACAAAAACAACTTAAAAACTACTAACTAAATTTAACATAAATAATATTTTATAAAATTTATTTAATAAAGAAATACAGTACAATAACAAATTTTAGAATATTTTTTTAACTGCTTATGGCCATGAATAATATGGCTAAGCGATCTATATATCCCATGCTAAGGAGGGACAATAAAAAAATTGAATATATCTATTTTTTTTCCTTTCTTTCTGTAAAAGCATTTTTTAAAGATAAAACCATGTTACACGTTTCAACTTATTCCATTTCTGAAATATGAGCAAATCTGCTTATTTCATCATGAATAGCTGAGCACAATTTCTCATCTTTCAGAAATCTTTCCCATAGTTTCCCTGCCATTTGGAATGCATTTGGCGGATTGGATATGGCCTATTTAAATTCGAAAACAACAAATTAGAACTTCGTGAGATTGGTTAGACGTGTGTACACTCTCTCAATTCGGGGGAGGTCACCCATTCTAGCCTTGAATCTTTTGGTGGGAAAGTATTGCTGAGTTTTCAGTAGATCTTTTCATCTGAAAAAAAACTTCGTGAGATCGGTCATATTTAGATATTGTAGAGATTTGTTTATGTGAAATAGAATTAAAAATTATTTATTATATTTTATATTTAAAAATAATATAGGTAGAACATTTTTTTTCAAACTAAGGTGAGCTCAGGACAAGGTCAACCTTAATGTTAAATGACAAAATGATCTACCAACAAATAAGATAAAAATTCTTCCAACTTAAATGCACCAAGTCCTTGGCCTAAATGCTTTATGGAAAAATAAAATTACAAGTAACTACTACTCTCAACCATTCACTATGAAATTTAAACCCAAAACTTGATAATCGCTAAACCATTTAAACTAAACCTTACAATTAAAATATTAAAAAACATAGCTCATAAACTTCTCATGTACTCATTTATCCTTAACTACCCATCTCTGAAACACATGATAAAGCTGCATTGACAGTTGCGTCAAGTTCTATAATTATTTGGCAATCAGGGTTGCCTCACATGCAAGTGGCCCTTGTGGCCCTTTCAGGATCGATTAATTAGAATGTTTAAATTTTGAAATTATGAATTTAATAAGAAAATGTTAATTATATAAAATTGATAAATTTTATTGTTAGATGTTATAAAATATTTGGTAATGTATTATTGGAGGGTTTTTTTAGATTATTTGCAATTAGTGATAAAATTTAAGGGTGGTTGTTAATTTCATGTTGAACGGTATATATTCATGCAACTTTTCAATAATGAAAAGGTGATAAAAATATTTTTTATTTACAATATTTATATGGATTAACTACTTAATATATATGTTTTACTTTCAATAAAAGTGATTACATATATACTTTATAATTTCTTGTTACATGTACACTAGCAACAACCATATTAATAAGATTAATATGTTTGGAATACATTGAAAGGAATAAATTTTTAATACATCACCCTCTGAGCATATTATCTAATTGATTGTTCTTATGATGCTACGATACCAAATGGAATAGTTAATTTAAAAGTTAATATATCCGCAATTGGATTTCAAGTAAAAGTCATGATTGGAGTTGAAGTTAAGGTAATAGTTGTATCATCAATGGAGTTAAGCTCATAGTTTTATCTAATAATCCAATAGTTGTATCTAATAATCGAATAATTAAGTTGAAGTTTATTTTTTCTAACTATCACGAAGTGTGCTTATCAGATGTTAACTAAGTTTTTTTTTTGAAATTATTAATTATGAATTTTGGAGGATGCTCATATAATCAATCAAAACAGTACACTTGTCTCATTCTCTCCCATAGATGAAAAACATAAATGGTAGTCCACCCCAAAATTTTAAGATATATCTGCCTATGAGCGTAATAATCGAATAGTTGAAGATCAAGTAAAAGTCATTTTTGGAGTTGACATTAAGCTAATAGCTGCGCCGATATGTGTATATATATTAGAATTTTGGGGTGGACTACCATCTATACTTTTTCATCTACCGACGAGAATGAGACAAGTGCACTATACAGATTGAATCTATGGGCGTCGTTCAAAATATAACGAGAACGAGACAAGTGTACCGTCAATATTGATTCTATGGGCGTCATCCAAAATTAATATTAATAATTTCAAAAAAAAAAGCTTAATTAACACCTGATAAGTACATTTAGTGATAGTCGTAAAAATATTAATATTCAACTATTAGATTATTAGATACAACTATGAGCTTAACTATGTCAATTATTAGATACAACTATTAGCTTAACTCCAATGATTCTACAACTATTAGATTAACTTCAACTCTAAACACTTTATATTGGATAACTATTAACTTAACTATTAGATACAAGTGTTAGCTTAACTCCAATGATTCTACAACTATTAGTTGAACTTCAACTCTAATCACTTAAGGCTTATTTTGTAACAAACATAAATAAGATAATAAGTTAAATAATTAAATAATTAATAGTTAGGTTAATTAAGTCATTATGAAAGGAGGCGTCTCCTCATCATGGATGTCCAAGCCATATTTAAGGCCAAGACATCTTTGTAAATATTCATCATCTAATATATTATAATATATAGTCGGATTCGACTACTAATAGACCAACCGGATTCGGTTGCTCCATATTCCAACTGCATTTGGCATCTAGGACTCTAGCTAATGTGCACTCATGTAAGAGTCAAACTCCTAATAAAATCATTTGAACTCCTAATAAACGCCTCCAAACTCCTAATAAACTCTTGCATCTTGTTACGTCGATAGGAATATATATATTAGAATTTTTGGGTGGACTACCATCTATACTTTTTCATCTATGAACGATAATGAGATAACTGTACTTTCGAGATTGATTCTATGAGCATTGTCCAAAATTCATAATTAATCATTTAAAAAAAATAGCTTAGTTAACATCTGATAAGCACAATTCGTGATAGTTGGAAAAATTAAAATTCAACTTCAACTATTACATTATTAGATACAACTATTTGATTAATAGATACAACTATGATCTTAACTCCATTGATGATACAACTATTAGCCTAATGTCAACTCCAATCATGACATTTACTTGAAGTGCAATTGATATATTAATTTTAAATTAATTATTATTTGGAAAAATTAAACTTCAAATTCAACTATTTGATTATTAGATACAACTATTCAATTAATATATACAACTATGAGCTTAACTTCAACTCCAATTATGACTTCTAATTGAACTTTTATTGTTGATATATTAGCTTTTAAATTAACAATTAGCTTAACTCCAATAATTCTACAACTACTAGCGTAAATTCTACTCTAATCACAGTTATATTAGATTAATATTAGATACAAATATTAGCTTGACTCCAATGATTCTACAACTATTAGCTTAACTTCAACTCTAATCGCTTAAATCTTAGTCTAAGTACATTTGCCATCTAAGAGTCTAGGTAATGTGCACTTGTGTAACAATCAAACTCCCAATAAAATCGTTTTAACTCCTAATAAACTCCTCCATCTGGAAATTGGGCGTCTAGCTAATTACAGTGAGATGTGTTTATTACACCCATAGGCATATATATCTTAGAATTTTCGGGTGGAATACCATCTATGATTTTTCATCTACAAACAAAAAATGAGACAAATGTGTTATCGAGATTGATTGTATGGGCATCATCTAAACTTCATACTTAATAATTAAAAAAAATAAAAAATAGCTTAGTTAACATCTAATAATTATAGTTCGTGATGGTTGGAAAAATTAAAATTCAACTTCAACTATTCGAATATTAGATACAACTATCCCATTAATAGATATAACTATGAGTTTAACTCCATTGATGAAGTTGTTGCCACTACCTCGTCTGAGACAGTGCGCCAACAAGGATGACATGACTTCCCTCATGACCATCATTGTCATTGAGCTTCCCAAGATTTGAAACAGGGAACATATCGCATTACGAAACTATTTCTTCAATTTAAAAGTGATCCGTCCAATCATGTAGCGAATAAATTTCATCTCTATCCCTTTTATCATTGTTATTCAATTTCCATGTTGTAAGAATTTCCAAAAAAATAGTTGCAGGACTCAATCAAAAACTTGCCCCAAATATGGTGAAAAAAGGCCACTTGTTTAGAAAAAATTCTTTTTATTGTGTAAAAACTTGTGATCAATGTTCGAGTTTGGTAGCTCGGTTTTACCGTAGTTATACTAATTTTTTTGACCTTTTGGATTTCTATCTTCTTGCCATAATTTTTTTTATTGAAAGATATAAAGATTAGATTTCAATCTACTGATCATAAAATGGTTCAGATCCATGTAGGATTGACACCTCCCAATTGAGAGCCTTTTTGGTCATCAAAAGTGGACCGATATGGATTAGTGTGCCTTCTATTTGCTTCTCTAAAACATGGCACTAACTCAGGCTCTTAGTTACCAATCTGACTTTGGCTCATGGCTCTACCTACTAGATAACTATGGCTATGGCTTTATGTTTGGCTGCTAGCTTACTTGTTCCCATGGTGCAAAATTCAACTATTGACTTAGCTATCAGCAATCTCTAGACCCAGACTCTTCAATCAAAATTAGCTCCCATCCTTAGCATGTAAGTCTCTTGGATCCCCTAACTCTGAAGATAGTCAAATTCAAGTCATCTTGTTCCATTAAATCCCAATGAACATATGCCATCACAAAAAGAGGTTTGGGATGCCCTCATCTACTAGGATCAATTGCTTCCTGGCATGGAAATAATTTTTTTGCTTATGAATCATTGTTCAACTAGTCAGTGATAAATATGACATTAGCCCCAAAAAAGAGATATTTCTTTTCTCTCTGCTCCTTCCACCAAAAAAACTACTTGCTTCATTGGTGAGGTTGACCTCCGATGCCATTGGAAATTTGTGAACACTAGTTTTGTCCTTGGGCGACGAAGGAAAGGATGTTCATTTTCCGAAGAGTTCACTCTCCACACTCTTTTCTTTGTTGTTTGATTTTGAGGGTGAAGCTTTGGATGAAGTCCCCAATATTTGGCTTCCCAATATCCACTGAGCTTAAATTGCTTCACATACTTGTTTTGTTTGTGTTATGAACCATCAAATATTACCTTTCATAAAAATAAATAAACAAAAACAATTGTGAATGTATGATAACATAAATATAAATGTTTGGTTTCAATTTGAAAAATAAAACTGATATTACAATTACAAATCACAAGGATATGAATAATCAAATATTATCTTTCATAGTATTGAATATAAGAAATGAGACTGGTCATCATTTTTTTATTTAATATAGAGAGGTATGAGACTGATTATCTTGTTTTTATATATATGGTTTCAAAAAAAATTGTTTTAACAAGTAGAGTCACAAGCGTACTGACAGTCAATATATTTAACCACCCTTCGACTAAAAAAACCAATCTCCAGTTGCTTCTGCAATAGTTCGCCAATAGACAAAAAAACAACCGCTTTATCATTATCCAATATGGCATAACATATTTCATCGCAGATACATCACTGGTGCAAAATAAGGGTAGCTGTGGTACATCTAATAAGGACGCACATTCGAATTTAATCTGGGAGAATTAGGTGCATACCACAGAACTTGATAATTTGTTTGGAAATGTACGAAGCATGAATTGATAAACATCCCTCCGCTATTGATCATATAACTTGTGAATTCTGTTATTCACAACAGAGTTGAGTAAAATTCAGAACTACACCAAATCAAAATGGGAATTCCATGAGAAATGTTAAGAGAAAGAAAGGGATCGGGCATTACAAAAAGTAACCTTCCAGCACACATTGCGATATTCATCTTTCACTGCTGCAAATAGTTATTGGGATCTACTGCGCCGGGTACTACTAGAATGAATCTAATCTGGAGAAAACATCATGCCAGCCATAGAAAATACTGCATCACTCAATATATCATATGTTGACGGGATATCAGTGAAAATGCTAGAAGAGCTATGTACCTGCAATGATTCATATGCAGAATTTACAACAAAAACTATTGTCCTAATAAACTGTAAGAGATATTGTTGAAAAAAACACTGCCATTTCGTATGTTAGTAACTATTCAGAGGAGAGGAATCTTTATTGAAATTGCCATCACAATGCAAGTAGATGTTTTAGATTCAAAATCCATAATTTACTAGATCTTTTCATTGTTTTAAATAAAATGATGATCACATATTTTTATGCTTATTAAANTTTATATATATATATATATATATATATATATAAAAGAATTCATACTACGAGACTCTCGGAGGATTCAAGAAAGATGTACAAGCCGCTGGAAAGTGTTTTCAAGATCCCTACAATGCAATATTACAAGCATTTGCACTAGGAAGTGCAAAGGAATGTCGAGAGGGTAATGGCAATGTTCAACATTCTTTCCGCACTTTCTACCTTCCGCACTTCCGCATTCTTCATTTTTTCGCCCTTCCACACTTCAGAATCAGAAAAATCAACTACAAGCCTTAGTCATTTCGTGTTCTCATGTTTTCCGCTTTCCGACTTTGGAAATCAGAAATCTATGATGTTTTCACTTAATAAAATTTTCCTTGTTGGTCTTGTTTTTTGGGATTTTGATGATTTCGAAAGCACCTTTTATTTTTTTTAAGTATCATTTTTTGGGTGCTTTCTCCTTCCGCAATGCAGAATGCGGAGATCTTTTTTTTCAAGTCATTGGGGAAATCTATTCTCGACCTCCTCCTTCCGCCTATGCAGATTACGGAATTGTCATTTTGTGTTAATAAAACAATTGTCTTTCTGACTTCTTCTTTCCGCTATGCGGAATGCGGAAATTGGAAGTTACAAGTTCACAATAAAACTTTCCTTTCCTACCGATTGCCGATTTTCGTTCTGCGGAACGCGGAAGACAGAAAATTCTTTGTCGCATTTTTTATTTTTCTAATTTCCCGACTTTCACTTCCCACAGTGCGGAATGCAAAAATTGAAACTTTGATGTTTATTTTCGCAATTTTTGTTTTATTCTACTTTCCGCATCCTCGTTGGTCTTGTTTTTTCAGGATTTTGTTGATTTTGAAAGCACCTTTTATTTTTGAAGTATCATTTTTTGGGCACTTCCGTCTTTTGCAGTCCTCTTTCTGCAGTGCAGAACGTGGAGATCATTTTTTTTCAAGTCATCGGGGAAATCTATTCTCGACTTCCGCCTTCTGCCTATGCGGATTGCGGAATTGTCATTTTGTGTTAATAAAACAATTGTTTTTCCGATTTCTGATTTCCGCTGTGTGGAATTCGGAAATCAGAAGTTACAAGTTCACAATAAAACTTTCATTTCCTTCTGACTATCGATTACCACTGTGTAGAATGCGGAAGACGAAAAATTCTTTGTCGCATTTTTTATTGTTTTTATTTTCCGACTTCCGCTTTCTGTAGTGCGGAATGCGAAAATTGGAACTTTGATGTTTCTTTTCACATTTTTTTGTTTTCTTCTGCTTTTCTCCTTGCACATAGCGGAATATAGAATGTTGAACCTCGATATTGTTTTAGTTAAAATAATTTTATTTCCGACTTCTGCTATCCATTGTGCGCAATGCGAAAGTCAAAAACGGCAAATCCAAACTTTACCAAACTTTTTATTTCCGAAGTTTCGGTTGCATGCCTTCATCTCAGCCGTTTATTTTTTTCTAGATCTATCAGTGGTGATTAATTATGAGTAGTGAAGAAATAATAGCTTCTGAGAGGAGCATTCAAACTATTTTTAGTTTCTTGTTGTTAATGGGGATCCTTTGCTTCCTCCATGGATTAGACAAATTCATGGGACAAAGAAAAGTTACGCCTCCCAATATGACAACCTTCAATCCACATAGAGCGGTGCTACAACCCTAGTTGGAAATGCAACAAAAAAAGGCTGGAATATTATGGCATTGGATTTGGAACGGACGGCATTGGAGGAAAAAACGACAAGATTTATGTGGTTACAGATCCCGGTGATAATCCTATGAATCCATCCAACCGTACTATGCGTCATGTCGTGATTCAGGTAGAGCCCCTCTGGATCATCTTCCAGAGAGACATGGTGATCAATCTCAAGGAAGAGTTGATCATTAATAGTTTCAAGACAATCGATGGCTGAGGCAGTTCTGGCACAAATTCAAGGGATGTGAGGAACTCTCCCTCTAACAATATCGATGTTTCAAGATGGAAAACAAGTTTATTAAATTTGTTTGTGAGGATGATAGCCTGCGATTTGTCTCATTGTTTAAAATCTCACGAAATGTAAACGTTTCAAAATCCATGGACATTAACGGAAAACTAAAACATGAAGAGAGCTGCTCTCAGGAGCCTATCGACTATGTTCTGCCTTGGAAGCTTTTTCACTTAGCATGCAAGCTCAACTCTATAGCGGGTGCTATGACAATACTTGAAGGAGATATGGGTTTCTCTATGACTGTAAATTCTCTAGATGAATATGGTAATACAACGCTCCATCTTGCTGTGAAAAGTCATTCTCTGCAATGCATAGATTTGTCACTACCAAAGCAAGCCCTAACTGACATCAAATCCAAGGGAAGTAAAATTCCTCTCGATCTGGCCTTACATTGCAAAAGTTTTTCTATAATAACAACAATGAGTTTATTTTCTCTTCAATTATTGGCGGAATTATTTCTTTTTCTTTAAATGTTATTTTGGATGATTACACACGTACTTTGGTCTTTAAGTAGGGAGATCAATATGCAACGTGCTATAGGTTATTTAATGTTGTGGGGCAGTATTGTAGGCCATTGGATCTCAAACAGGTTGAGATCCAATGCCCAATAGTGATTCCGCAGCAACAGTTAATAACCTATAGCATGTTATTTATTTATCATTTTTAAATAGCGGCATAATGCAGCTTCTCCGTTTGATCGAAGATAAGGTGCATATAATTTTACTAATAGAAATAAGTGAGGTTGTTAAATAATCTTTTATAAATATTTAATGACAATTTTACTAGAAAATGGTTTATGAAATATTTGTGGATAGAGAACGCAAGAAGAAAACTAAAAAGTCATGGACTGAAAATGCAATAAGATATATAATATAAGCAAATATGAGTTGCTGCTCAAAAGTTTATTAATCAAAAGAGAAAGATACAAGTCTTCCTTATGCAACTCTGAAATGATCTATTTATAGCAGATTTTACAAGCATGTTTTTACTATTACATTTGCTACTGGAGGGTGAATTTCATTTATTGTTAGACTGTTGGGTGGTTTATGGACTCCTGGGTGGTTGATTGAAGGTTGGATGGATGCTAGTCGACTACAGTTGGTCAACGTTCGTCAAGCTTACAGTTTTCAACACTCCCCCTTAAGCTTTACTTCTCAATGATGCCCAAACATTTCTTTACATGTTCAAATATTTCTTTTTCCAATGGCTTGGTGAAGATATCTGCAGATTGATCTTCAGACTTTCAAAATTCAAGATACATTTCACCATTGTTGATAAGTTTTGGGATGAAACGAGATCTAGTATCGATGTGCTTGCTCCTTTTGTGAAAAAAAATGATTTTTTGATAGTTCTATTATTGAATTATTGTCACAGTCAATTTTTGTTGCTCCTTCTTGATCTTGCATCAAATATGACGTTATTATTCTTATCCATGCTGCTTGACATGCTATTGATGTTCCCACTACATATTCTGTTTCTGTAGTTGAAAGAGTAACAATAGGTTTTTTTGGGGAAGCCTGTGAGATTTCTCTTGAACCAAGATGGAAAATATCCCAAGATGTGTTTTTTCTATCATCAATGCTACCTACAAAATCACTGTCTGTGTACCCAACTAGAATGAAATCATCTCATTTTGAATATAAGATGCCAAAATCTCTTGTTCCACTAATATATCTTAAAAGCATTTTCCTGTCTGCCAATGTGAATCCTTTGGTGTTTCCATGAACCTTGAAATCAAACTGAATGCATACATAATGTCAGGCCTTGTTGTTGTCAAATACATCAAGTTTCCTACCATTCTTTTGAACAAACTTGGATCTACATTTCCCTTGTCTTCTTTGCTCAATTTCAATGTTGTTGCCACAGGTGTATATGTTGGCTTGCAATTCAACATCTTGAACCTTTTCAAAACATCATTTGCATATTTTGTTTGACAAATGAAAATTCCATCATCTGTTTGAATTACTTCTATGCCCAAGAAATATTTCATTAAGCCTCAATTTGTCATCTCAAATTCCTTTTTCATTGTTGATTTAAACAACTCAATTGAAAGGTTTCCTGTAAATATCAAATCATCAACATATAGGCATACAATTAAGACCTTACCTTGATGTAAAGAGTTGCTTCACTACTACATTTGCTAAAACCATGGATCTGGAAATATGAATCAATGCGGCCATAGCATGCTGTTGGAGCTTGTTTGAGACTGTAGAAAGTCTTTTTCAATCTATAAACTTTATTATCATGACCCAATATATGATAACCTTATGGTTTTTGCACATAAACTTATTCTTGTAATATCCCATTCAAAAACGATGATTTGACATCCATCTGATAAACTTTCCATTTATGATGCCCTGCTATTGCTAACACTGTTCTTAATGTATCTAATCTAGCTATTGGAGCAAAATTATCATTGTAATCAATCCCTAGTTGTTGTGAAAAAACCTTTGCAACTAACCTTTCTTTATGCTTTACAATGTTTCCATCAGCATCATACTTTGCTTTATAGATTCATTTTACACCTATTGCATATTTTCCTTCTAGAAGATTAACTAATTGTCAAGTTTTATTTTTCTCTATTGCTTCAATTTCTTCATCCATAGCCATTTTCCAACTTTCATATTTAATTGCGTCTTCAAAACATATTGGATCAGTAATAGAAAATAATGCAAAATCAGAAATCAAACCATCATCATCGTTTCCTTGAGTTACCTCATATATTTCTTTAAGACTTCTTATCTTCACTAGAGTTCCATCTTACCTTGAGCTATTACTTGAGTGATGTCTAGGTGTTGACTGAGATCTTGAAGTTGATTGAGGTGCTGATGTTGTGCTATGTGAACTGGAGCCATTGTTGGGAGCTCGATCTTCATCAAAATCTTTCATTTCAAATTGTTGTTGATGACGTAGATTTTCATTCCAAATCCATTCTTCATCTTCAAGAAAATTGACATATCTATTGATTATAGTCATTTTTGTGATAGGATTATACAACTTGTATGCTTTTGATTGCTCAATATATCCCACAAAAATACATCTTCTCCTTTAGTATCTAACTTCTTCCTATTTTCAGTAGGAACATGTGCATATGAAATACATCCAAAAACTCTTAAATGAGAAACATTATGCTTTTTATTACTCCATGATTTCTCTGATACTTTATCCTTGACACTCTTTGTGGGGAAACGATTCAAAATATATATTACACAAGCTACATCTTCAGACCAATATTCATTTCATAGATGTTTAGCTTTCATTAGAGGAAATTTCAACTCAAAATGGGCCTTTAAGCCCTAATTCAATTTCCATGTCATCATGTGTTAGCCAATGAAATTGCTTTAAATTTGAAATACCAAATAGGTCTTAAACAATTTTTTCATATAAATTTGGGGATAGGTATCATAAAAAAAAACTACTACTTTTGTTCGCATTTTCGATATATCTCCATATGTTTTTACTCAAATTTTGATTGGGAGAGCTTGTTGGATGCGGAATTAAATTCCGTATCCAACGAGTACCCACTCTGCATACTTTTGATGGTCCTCGCTACCCCAAAAACATGAAATACCTGAAAAAGTGTGATGGTGATGTCACCATCACACTTTTTCAAGTATTTCATGTTTTTTGGGTAGCGAGGCCCATCAAAAGTATGCAGAGTGGGTACTCATTGGATGCGGAATTTAATTACGCATCCAACAAACTCTCTTGATTGAAATTTGAGTAAAAAACACAGGGAGATATGTCAAAAATACGAACAAAAAAAGTAGTTTTTTTCTTTTCTTCCTCCAAAATTAATAAATATTATTTTATTATTTTAACTATTATTTTATTATTTTCCTTAGGAGGCCCATTTTGAGTTGAAATTTCCTCCAATGCATCATGCTTCTTGGCATTTCCATTATTGTTCTATTTTTTCTTTCTGCAATACCATTTTGTTGTGGTGTAAAGCTAGATGTAAATTTCCTTTTGATCCCATTTGTTTTGCGAAAACTCAAGAAATCAATTGATGCAAATTCTCCGCCTCTATATGTTCTTAGAATTTTAATGTAGTGTCCACTTTGCTTTTCAACCATGATTTTAAACTGCTTAAACACTTCAAAAGCTTCTCATTTGTGTTTCAAGAAATATACCCAAGTTTTCCTGGAATAATCATCTATGAAAGTTATGAAATACAAGCTATTCCCAATACAAGGTGTCTGCATATTGTTGTAAAGGAAAGTATCCTATGGCTAGGTTTTAAGAGGCCATCAACATACTGGGGTTGAAAGGTGGATGCAAATGGTTTTGCAAGTAAATACAAGCAAGATCAGAGATTAGAATGGTCCACACCTGATTAACTGAAGGCTGGTCCAAGCTTTCTCTTCAATCCTGCTCTTGCTCCTCTTGCTCCAAGAGACCTGCAAAATGAATTATACCTTCCTCAAACCAATATGACCACATATAAAGAAATGATAATCAAAGAAATATGAACTAATGATCTGAATAACATCATCATATGATCATAAACAGAGATTCAATCACACATTGAACAATGATTTGGGAAGAAGGACATCACATCTTTATTAATCTTGAAAACAAGTACAAGCATACCTTCTCTTCAAGTTCGGCACCTCACGAAACCTCGATCCGGTTCTGCTGCTTCTCTTCTCCAAAGAACTCAGCCTCCAAGCTCTGAAACACAAGGGGATGATCGCCAAGGAAAAGGTGTGGGTAAAGAGAGTTCCAAATCCTCCAGCATAACAATGCAAAGATTCAAGTCTCCTCTCATGGACCTCCCTACCTCTATTTATATGCTTAAGGAAGAGTTAGGTGTGAAGACAAAGTAGTTACAACTGAAGGAGTCAGTTGCATAACTACCCAAACTACCCGAATTCAAAAGGCGTGTTTTTGACATTTTTAAGAGGCGTACGCGGGTTGTTGAATACAACAGTCACGTACACGAAAAATACACGCGGGTTGCTAATACATAAAGTCGCGTATATATAGCAACTCGTGTACGTACGCGGGTATCATAGAGAGTAACTTGCGTACGTATGCGGGTATTGTAGAGAGCAACTCGCGTACATACAAAAAAATCATTTTAAGGGTACTTCTAGGCATTTTCAGACTTTGGTGTCTTCTGGAAAGTTTTAGCTAACAGAAATACCTTTCCAAAGGTGCATAGATGAGGTCAAACGGAGTTACAAAACTCAAGATACAGGTCCTCCAATTTAGGTGTTTTTTCAGTGACTTTTCATGAAGTGTCGTCATGGAAGTGTCGACATGTGAAAGAATCATGGGAAAGTAGTCACAGGTAGAGATGTGTTATTTTGAGCTATAATAGATGCCCCCTAATGTGTGAGGTTAGAGGGGAAGACAATAGCTGAAATACATTATAAAGGAAACAATTGAGTATGGAGAGAGCAGAGAATCCAAGATCGAAAGGCTCGAACAAAGGTACCTAAAAGAGAGATAAATGTTAGAAAAACTGATCTCCGTGACATACAAGTCCATATACAAATCATCCCCATAAAGATACAGGTGGATCCAACATATGTACAACTGATGAAACTATCATGGTCGCTCAATATGCAAAAAGGCACCATATCAAATCTAAAGGAGCCATGGCCACAAATGAACAAGGTGGATCCATGCTCAACAATCGATCATAGCCACAAAAATACAAGGTGGATCTATGTCTCAGCAAAATGTCATATAAAGTGTAACAAGGTCTTGCGCAACTTGGGCAATAGCAAAAGATGACAATGCTACTGTCAGCCCAAGGTCTTCAATCCAAACCGCCCAAAAAAGGTACGAATCCTAACCATGCGAATAAAGGAGTTGAAGTCGAACATGGAGGAAACCGTTTGATTACCGATCAATAATGAGAATTGTTAACAAATGCGAGGGAAACCACCATTAATGAAAATGGTCCCCAAGGTACCTAGTACATTCTAACAAGTGTGATTAAAAGGACTTGAAGTCGACACTTGAAGAATCCATCGAGTATGAGACATTAAGGTATTCCCACTACCCAATAGTGAGGGAAATTGTCACTGATGACAACAATCCTCAAGGTACTGTCATAAAACTCTAAATCGCATTCCCAGAGCAAGAGGTGTTGCAGTCAATAGGAAGAGATCTGTTGGAAGGAAGGCATTAAGGCATCCTTCATCATCCAACACGAGGTAAGTCAAAGACTAATTGGATCTAGAATTGGTATTGAATTTCACGACAAGGAACGCTGAAGACATGCTGTAATGAACTGATACCAGGGAATGGCGGACACAAAAGGTCAAGGCAACTGCAGAAATGGCCGACAAAGGTTTAATCCTTGAAAAGTGAGCACGACACAAAAGTGACTTAGACAGCTTTTGACACAAAATAACCAACGACACAAATTTGCAATGTAGGAGACATTGACAGATTCCCCATATAATTGGAAAAGAAACTAACTGGAGGAGTGAAAACTCTGAATTAGGATAAGATAAAAAAAACTAGGACCCAACTGTTGATAGACTCAAAACTGGTGCTTTGTTCAAGGAAACAAGACTTCCTGCCATGATGTAAAAAACATGTGAATGAGCTTCCCTTCCCCTCTTTCTTGTAAAGGTTTAATGAGTCCAAGAAAGCAAACTCGATACCATCTTCATTTTTGGCAAGCTCGAAGAAAAGAAAAAAGAATGCTTGATAAAGCACTGATTCGTGGATCTTACGAGCCCGAACTAGTACATGCTCAATGGTGTTTTCATAGTTTAGAGATTCTGAAAACTCCAAAGAATATTCCAAGGGGGTCCTTTTTCGTCCAATTTAGTTTCCTGAGGCCGAAAAAGTATTAAACAAAGAACAAACGAACTCTCTTAGCTTTTGAAAAGGTAAGGCGCACCACCTTTTTCGTACTTAGTCAGGAAGGTCCAAAAAAGGTTAAATTACCACCTACCCAACTCTCCTTCAAAAGCAGCATATAGCCTGAGTTTTACGAGTGTGAAGGAAGGAAAGATCACTCGGAAAGATCCATTTGATTACAAAAAATGGGGCTTACAACAATAAACTCGATGCTTTGTTCTTTAGGGTTTAACGAGCATGACAAAGACATAAAGTACACTCAGAATCTTTTTCATGTTTTGGTCCAGAGCACGAAAAAGAGAAAACTAAGCTCATATCGGGGGTTCCTTTTCTGTAAATTTAGTCCCTCAGGTCCGAAAAAGAGATAAACCTATGCCTGAGAATACTCTTCTCAATTCTGAAGAAAAGAGAGTGTTCATTTCTTGTATTATTCCACATGGTCTGAGAAAGTGATAACCTACCACCAATGTGGATGCCCATTCACATATTCTTAACGAGCCTGAATGGACAAGTTTACTCGGCAGTCAAGTCTATTTTGAGGAGTCAGACCTGGGCCTATATAAACTCAAAATATTTCCTATGAAGTTTTAACGAGTCCGGAAAAGTCAACTCGTAGCCTCCTTACTATTTTTAACGGGCTCGAAGGAGAGCAGAAATAATGCCCTAAATGCGAGGAGATGAGTGTCATAGGTAGGCGAAACTAGTTCCAAGCGCATGGAACAAACCTATGCATAATGCAAGGAAAGAGAGAAAGATAAGGACACTCAGGGAATGTCTCCTCAAGGTAAAGGGTGTCAAGTTGCAAAGGAAAAATGATGCAAGGCTTAGCGACGATGAGAACAAAGATGAGGACTTATACAACGAGCTAAAAGTGTGGGAGCCGGCATCAGGCTCATAAGCATGAGCAAGGCACATGCAAATGCATTTACATCTTGAAAAACAAGATGAGCCTAGTAAACAGTTGTGACTCCAACTAAGAATCCCGTCTCCAAGAAACAACAACATCAGGATCATATTCAGAAGAAAAGATCTGATGCAGGTCACTTTGGCAGAAACACATGCGACTTTGATATCTTCTACAAAAGGTAAAGTCAAGGAAGAATCAACCAAACAAGATTCTATAGAACCAAGGCTCTAGGGTTTATAATCAGTAAGATCAACCTCAGAAGGAGAGCAAAAATCAACAGAGGAGATAGAGTCTACAGGAACAAACTCAATATCATAGGAGTTGAAAAATTCATAAGAAAAATCAAACTCATCAAGATCACTGACTTGTTGTTCGAAGGAAAAGTCAAAAGACTCAACAAGACCAACATAAGAAGAGAGGTTGGGCTTACTAGGAAAATCAGGGTTAGGCTTAATCACAACTGAACCAACATCCAAAAGAAGGTCAGACTGTATCAAAGACTCTAGAAATACTTCATCTAAAGGAAGGAGATCATCCGAGATAGGACACATGTCTAAACTTTCAAAACAATTGACAGAGTGGAGAGCATGCTCCATATTCTATATAGGATGACTCACCAGTTCAACTGCTGAGACCATGTCCCAAGAAGGTAAGCATGAAAACAGAGGCTGCTTCTTAGTAGCAATTGAACACAAGGGACAAGAGGCCACATAGTTCACCAGTGGTGGGGTAGTGTCTATAGAAACACTGGGAATCAATAAAGGAAAGACCTAGTCTCTAGTTGGGTCAGGAGAAGGATCAAGAAAATCCAACTGATTGATAGTGACAATTTCTTCGCCATGATTAAAGTACATCACACAAAAAAATGTTGACACCACAGCTTGCATGGCATAGAAATAATCACGTCCAAGGAGCATATTGAAGTCCAAGGGGTCTTCTATTACCATGAAGTCAACTAAGATGGTCTTCCCACCCAAAGTAACAGGTGTTTGAGCAAGAATTCCCAAGGCTATACAAGTTCTTCTATCAAAAGCTAGTAACTGACTAGCAGTCGACACAAGGCTGGTAGATCCCATGCCTCGCCAAGCACGAGCAGACAAAATACTAACTGAGGCTCCTTCATCAACAATACAACGAGCAATCATGTATGATTCAACTTTGACCTTTATCTGTAAAGGTGCATCACAAGGAAGGCACGACTCAACTAGGCTATCCCAATCAAAGGAAGCATTCCAAGAGCTTGGTGGGGGTTGATCCGAAGCAAGTTCAACACCTCCTTGTTCAATAAGGTCTAAATTGGCAGTGAAGAAAATGTGACTAGCAGACACTTCACTCTCCAAAGGAAGAGTGGGATTGATCAACAATGGAATCAATTCAACCGCTTCGTGAAAGTCACTCTCTCAAGGGAGAGTGGGATTGACCAAAGATGACATTGGTTCAATCACATCAGGGGCACTCTCTGAAAGAAGAGTGGGATCGACCAAACCTGAGATTTGTTCAACCACTTGATCAACCAAATGTTGAGTAGGTTGTTGAGAAACTATAGGTTGTTCAGGAGAAGGAAAATCTTGAGTCTCTAACCACACTCTTCGCACCTCTACAATAGCAGGGCACTAGTGAGTAAGATGATCGCCCTTGCATAACTTACAAGGGAACTTAAGTTTACACTTCAAATGACCAGTTTTCTCAATGGTCTCAACATGACTAGCAGTGGCTGACTATTTGCTCTCAACATGACTTGCAGAGGATGAGAGTTTTCCCCCAGCATGAACTACAGAGGCCGGGTGACTGGGTCCAACCTGACTAAGAGAGGTTGGTTGTTGAAAAGCTTCAGAATGTTCAAAAACGGGATGACCGTGAAACCACACTCTTCGCACCTCCGCGATAGAAGGGCATTTATAAGTAAGGTGGTCTCCCTCACAAAGCTTACAAGGAAACTTGGGCTTGTGTTTTGAACGGGTAGTCTTTTCAACAGTGTCAACATGACTTGCAGTGGCTGACAAATTGTCTTCATCATGAACCACAGAGGCTGAGAGACTGCCCCCAGCATGACTTGCAGAGGCTGAGAGACTGCCCCCAGCATGACTTGCAGAGGCTGAGAGACTGGGTCCAACATGACTTGCAGAGGTTGGATGGGCACCACCAATATGAACAACAGAGGTTGAATGGTTAGGATCAACATGCTCTGTAGCATTTGAGTGTGTGCCCCCAGCATGAACTACTGAGGCTAGGTGGATGGATCCAACATGACTTGCAGAGGTTGGATGGGGAGGTTCAACTTGAACAACAGAGGTTGAACGGGTGCCCTCAGCATGAAAAACAGAGTCTGAGTGACTGGATTTGACATGACCTGAAAAGGTGGGAAGGATCCCACCAACATGATCAACAAAGGATGCATGGTGAAGATCAACTTGACTTGAAGAGGTTGAGTGCTTAGATCCAACATGACCTGTAGAGGTTGGATGGGTGCCCCCATAATGAACCATAGAGGCTAGGTGGTGAAGATCAACTTGACTTGCAAAGGTTGAACAGGTGCCCCCTTGCTTATGTGCCTTCTTCCTATTCCTCCTTCTTTTACTCCTTTTAGACTGTCAGTTACTAGTATCAGTACTTTCACCGCATGAGGTAGAAGGAGGAGGAGAATCAACTATAGGTGAAGGGGAAGTAGTGTTTTGATGCCCTTCATATAAGGAGCTTACTTGAGAAGCATTAGGAGCATTTAGGACAGTTGGAGTGGAAAACAACCACACCGATAGCCCTAGGGTGAATCCAGGTAGATTCAGGGTGGCCATCAAGGGGACACCAACATTCCCCATGAGAGGAATAGTACAAGGAGTTCCCAGCATGGGGATATATTGGTTGGTGTTCGAAGAGGTGTTAGCCATAGTTTCAAACCAGGAGACAAATTCTGAGGTTGATAGGAAACCAAAATTACAAAGCACACACCTAAAGGCACACTAAGTACAAACAAACCACACAGCACTCACTAAAACTTCCTAAAGCCAAACAGACAAACAAGTATAAGATATACTTTCCAGAATAAAGCTGATAGACAGTTACTTGGCATCCATGTAGATGTTCTTCGGCAAAAACAGAGGAATAACCCACCGCCCTCCCACACTTTCTACCGGGGTTACCTTCCAAGTCTGTCCAAGGTCAACCAGAAATAGCCTTCCGATGTACCTGTGTATGAACCCTAGATGTCAAAGAGACTAAAGGCTACCTTAACTATATTGACAGTCTGGGGGGACAGTCGCAAGCCTGATTCGTATGCATGGGCAGGGTAGCTGAGCCCGAAACCTTGTCTAAGACAGAATCCCCAGATGCATAAAAACCTTGGTCTACGCTTTGACAAGGAATCAGAGGGTTATCTCCTCAGTCCAAGTCTCCACGTGGCCTCGTGCTTAACTCCTGTTTGAGAGGAGCTTCCCAGATACAATCAACGTAGAGAAGGGTTTACCTACTGATTGGCCAACTACGTCTGAAATTTGAACACTCGTGGAGAGTTGAAACTCCCTAATCCACAAGTATAGCCTGAGCTAGTTGGTGTATGACCCTATAAAATAAAACTTACTAATAATTTTTAAATTATATCGTTTATTTTAAGGGTTGTTTTTAGTCAGAGGGTAACTGGCATGAAACTTACGTGGTGTTTTGACTCAAAGTTGAAACAAAATGACTAAGCAAAGAGATATGAAATGCAAAAAACAAAAACTATTCTCTTTATATTTTCAAATATAAAACTTGAAAGCCACAAAGGAACAAATTCTTTTTATATTTTTATTTTCAAAAACAATGATATGTTATGCAATATAGACTAAAAACCTAATCTCCATGCATATAAAGCAAACATGTGTTTTTGTCTTTTTCTTTTATAAATGCAAAAGAAAAATCAGCCTATCAACTAATGCAAGCTAGTACTGTAAGCAAATCAAATAGACAACTACTCTACACCCCACAAACAAACCCTAGGTTTCCCTAAAGTTGGATATCAACCTCTCTTGAAAAGAAGGCTTACAAAGGTAAACAAGCCAACAACTTTGGAATGAAGAGACTGAGCAAAAATACTGACATAAACAAAGGTCAAGAAGTCCCAAGTATCAATCTAAACCTACAAACAAAGGCTACTCAGTACCTTGTCCAACAAGGTCAAGCCAAAGAAGGAGGTGGGGGGTAAGCAGCAAAAACAAGTATATGCTCTTTTTAATTTTCTTTTATAAATGCAAAAGAAAAACTACCTACAAAGCAAAGTATGCAGATAATAAGAACAAAGTAAAAGGAACTTTACTATACAACCACCAAACAAACTCTAGAATGCCCTAAAGTCAGTATAAACCCTACTTGGAAGGAAGGCTTGCATAAAAGACAAGTCAACTATTTTGGCATGGTGAAGTTAACCAACAAAAGAAGAAGGAAACCAACACCAACAAGATTTTGAAATCAAACAAAGATCACTAACAGAGGTTGACCAGAAACATAAGCCAAAAATCATACCAAGAAAAGGAGGTGGGGGAAAGAGCAAAGAGCAAACCCTAATGCTATAAAAGGGCTTACCACATAGATAAAGAACAACCAAAAGGGATGACACTAACTCCCTAGAGTCATGCACCTACAGAGGACACCAAAAGACCTACCAAACAGCCCACAACAGTAGAAAGAACCACAAAAAATGAGGAAAACATTGTTTTAGGGGCACACGTGGGTTGCACTACTGATAGGTCGCGTGTCATACACGGGTTGCTAATACAGCAAGTCGCGTATGTATGTGGGTTACCAATACAGTAAGTCGCATGTATAAGCACATGCGGGTTGTATAGCTGACAAGTCACGTATCATACATGGGTTTCCAGTATAGACAGTCACGTGTACCAAACCAGACACGCGACTTTTCAGTCTGCAAGTCGCGTACGGGTGGAAAAACTCCCAAAAAGGTCAAAACCTGCCTTAGGAAGGTAGGGGAAGTGTGCTATCAGACTTATAAAGTGTTCCTAAGTGGCAACAAGGACCTGAAACAATGCAAAAGACTGAAATAAAGATAGAGAAACCCCAAATATACAAGGCTATCCCTAGCGAAGTCGCCATTTTTGTTGTAAAGGAAAGTATCCTGTGGCTAGGGTTTAAGAGGCCATCAACATACTGGGGTTGAAAGGTGGATGCAAATGGTTATGCAAGTACATACAAGCAAGATCAGAGATTAGAATGGTTCACACCTGATTAACTGAAGGCTGGTCCAAGCTTTCTCTTCAATTCTCCTCTTGCTCCTCTTGCTCCAAGAGACCTGCAAAATGAATTATACCTTCCTCAAACCAATATGACCACATATAAAGAAATGATAATCAAAGCAATATGAACTAATGATCTGAATAACATCATCATATGATCCTAAAAAAAGATTCAATCACACATTGAACAATGATTTGGGAAGAACAAGGACATCACATCTTTATTAATCTTGAAAACAAGTACAAGTATACCTTCTCTTCAAGTTCGACACCTCACGAAACCTCGATCCGGTTCTGCTGCTTCTCTTCTCCAAAGAACTCAGCCTCCAAGCTCTGCAACACAAGGGGATGATTTCCAGGGCAAAGGTGTGGGAAAAGAGAGTTCCAAATCCTCCAACATAACAATGCAAAGATTCAAGTCTCCTCTCATGGACCTCCCTACCTCTATTTATATGCTTAAGGAAGAGTTAGGGGCGAAGACAAAGTAGTTACAACTGAAGGAGTCAGTTGCATAACTACCCAAACTACCCGAATTCAAAAGGCGTGTTTTTGGAATTTTTAAGAGGCATACGCGGGTTGCTGAATACAATAGTCGCGTACAAAAAAAATACACACAGGTTGCTAATATAGAAATTAATGTATATATAGCAACTCATGTATGTACGCGGGTATCATAGAGAGCAACTCGCGTACGTATGCAGGTATTGTAGAGAGCAACTCGTGTATAGAAAAAAAAAACTCATTTTAAGGTTATTTCTAGGCATTTTCAGACTTTGGTGTCTTCTGGAAAGTTTTAGCTAACAGAAATACCTTTCCAAAGGTGCATAGATGAGGTCAAATGGAGTTACAGAACTCAAGATACAGGTCCTCCAAGTTAGGTGTTTTTTCAGTGACTTTTCATGAAGTGTCGTCATGGAAGTGTCGACATGCGACGGAATCATGGGAAAGTAGTCACAGGCAGAGATGTGTCATTTTGAGCTATAACACATATACCCACACAAATATGAATGCACAATTTCAAGTGGAGCTCTTGCTCTATATGACTTACCAACAGGAAATGATTCTCTATGTTGCTTACCAAGAATGCACCCTTCACAAAGTTTGTTTGGTTGTTCAATCAATGGAAAACCATTCATCGTGTTCTTTCTATGCAACAGATTTAGTCCACTGAAGCTTAAATGACCAAATCTTAAGTTCCATAACCATGAATGATTTGAGAGGACCGTTTTGAAAGAAACAAACAAATCGTTTTGCAACCTTAAAGGGAACATCTTGTTTTGTGTCATTTGGACTTTTTCAATTAGTGTTCTATGCGATTCAAATATATCACATGCATAATTTTCAAAATAGACTTTATATCCCTTGTGTATTATTTGTCCAATTCTAATTAGATTGTGTTTGAGATTAGGGACATAATACACATTTGGAATGTGTTTCTTTTCACCTTGCTTAGTTTCAAATTTTATGCTACCTTTACCCATGACAACTACTTTTTTATCATCTCCCAATTTTTACTTCTGACTGTACAGACTTAGCTATGTTTGCAAATATATCCTTGTTTCCACTCATGTGGTTAATACAACCACTATATAAAAACCATACTTCTTTTGAGCTTTCTTGTGCACTATTACAAGTAATGAACATTGAATCACTATTTTCAGAGTGATTTTCTCTTGAGAAATTTGCATTCTGCCTACATTCAGGTGCATAATGACCAATCTTTTACAATAGTGGCATTGGATATGTGATTTTTCATACCTTTGTCCTTGGCCGTGAAATTCAATATAAGGTATGCCACCTCTGCCTCTTCTGCTTGCATAGAAATTGGAATTTACTCCTTCATGAGAGTTCTCTAATCTACCACCTACATTGCGATTGTTGATTCTTCCTCTTCCAAATCCTCTTCCACCTCTATTAGCGATTCTTCCTCATCTTTTGCTGCTAGCTTGAACTTGTAATTTGAATGCATTTTCCATAGAGGAATTGTTTGACCTATTGAGTCTTTGCTCATGGGTTTGTAAAGACCCCATAAGACTATAAATAGAAACTTGAGACAGATATTTAGATTCTTCAATAGCTACAACAATTGGGTCAAATCTAATAGGATGACTCCTCAAAATATTTTCTAACACCTTTTGGTCATTCAAAGTATCTCCATGAGACTTTATTTGATTTACTATACTCAGTGCACGAGTGAAAAAATCATTTATTGTCTCAAAATTTGACGTTTGCAAATTTTCAAAATCTCTTCTAAGAATTTGTAATCTTACCAACTTGACTTTTCTAGTACCTTGATAAGAGTTTTGTAGAGTGTCCCATGCATGCTTGGACCTTGTAGATGCTACAACCCATGGGGAAATTGATTCTTCCATTGCTTGTTGTATAAAAAATAAAGCCTTGGCATCCTTCTTCTTATTCTCTTTGAGAATATCCTTTTGTGCTTGTAATAAAGCATTATATGCTTCTTGATCTGGTGGCTCTGTAAAACCATTCTCAACCAAGTCCCATAATTCTTGTGAACAAAATAAAGTCTTCATTTTAATGTCCAATATTCATAATTTTTCCCATTAAATTGTGGAATTTGGGGTTGAGTGAGACTACTACTACTCACACCCGCCATAATTAAATTGCAGCAAAATATATCACTTCCACAACACTTTGTCAATGCAACTTGGCACAACCAATGCAAATTGATTAAATTTTGCACTTTCACAATACTTTGTGATTTTTTAAATATTCCAGCGGCCTTTTAACAAAATTAAAATTAAACTAGTGACCCAAAAACAATAACCTTGCTATAGCAAAATTACATCACACCAAATTAAATGTCTTACGATTGCAGCATAAAACAACATTACAAAAATCAATTCTTCCATTCCATGATTATGCTCTTGCACAATTAGCGTTTGCACCTTTGCACCTCCATAACCAGCCTATGCTCTTCCACAACCTCGCTCTGATACCAGTTTGTAGGTAGAGAATACAAGAAGAAAACTAAAAAATTAGGAACTAAAAATGCAATAAGATAGAAAATATAACCAAATATGAGTTGTTACTCATAATTTTATTAACCAAAAGAGAAAGCTACAAGTATTCCTTATGCAACTCTAAAATGATTTATGTATAGCATATTTTACAAGCATGTTTTTACCATTACATTTGCTACTGGCGGGTGAATTTCATTTATGTTAGACTATTGGGTGGTTGATGGACAGCTGGGCGACTGCTACTGGTCGGCTAGAGTTGGCCGGTGGCCGTCGAGCTTACATTTTCAACAAGATTTATAAAATTAAATAATTGTTGAAGAATTATGGTATAACATAAACTTTTATACTATATTTAAGTTTAATCTCATTTTTTAAATTTTTATTTAACAATCTTATTATATTTATAATCATATTATTCTTGGAAATTATTTTTAATTATCTATCATAAATTAAGGAAAAATAAAAAATATGTTTACAAATTTTAAGAAAATATTTATCACGGATTTATTGAAAATAAATACTTAATTTCTAAATTTCAAAAAATATCATTAATTGTCAATGTACAAAACTAAAAGTTTTTTTTAAAAT
>LPNX010496876.1:64067-76784 GCA_001517045.1 Pseudotsuga menziesii | reverse complement strand
TATATATATTCTTTGATCTCCATCCCCACAATTTAATAGAGGGGGTTTTCATATATAGATATATGGGGGTACAATGGAGCTCTATGGAAGGAGCAGAAGCGAAGTTGACGAAGGATGGAGTAGTTTTTTTTCTTTCTGTTATGTCTTAAAGCTGAAGAAGGATAGCAGAAGAGTGAAAAGGGTGGCAGAAAATTTGCAACAATGTACTCAGACATTGTGGACTATGAGGAGGGTGGAGAAGATAGCACAATATTATGCACTCAGGAGGAAGTCATGATCGCATGTGTGAACGAAAATCCGCAGAAGGAACTTACGAGCGAAAAATCCAAGTCAGATGCAATCATGCAGAATCATGATGAAGGAAAAATGTCGGACATAGAAACCCCAAACAGGGAAATCAAGAGAAATCATGCAATGAAAGCACGTAAGGACAACCCAGAATTAATCGTGGGCAAAGATATCGAATTTGATCAAATTCCAAATTTTTTAATGAAGGCTCTTGTCGGACGATTCTGTGAAAAAACAATATCGAGAAGCACATTGCAACAGTGGATAATAATTAAATAGGAAGCTTTGTTGGGTTACGTTCCGATTTTCTATACATTACCTCACGGGTGGTTCTTAACAAAACTCAAAGACATGGACGATAGTGCAAAACTCTTAAATCAGGAGTGGTGGTGGGGTCCGTCGGGCCTAATCTTACAAAAATGGACAATTGACTTCAATGCTCACAAGGAACCACACAACATACAAAAGGTGTGGGTTATTCTTCCAGGTCTTCCAGTGATCTTCTGGCAGCAGAAACTTCTCGAAGCCATAGGAAATAGATTGGGCAAGTTGATATCTCTAGAAGAAAATTGGGAAAACAATTTGGACAGGCGATGTGCCAGAATTTGGTTGGAACCAAATTTAAGAAATGGTCTATACAAGGAACTTAAAATTGTGATGCATGGTAGCTCACAGTGGTAGAGATTGGATTATTGGAAGATCCCCTTCCGGTGTTTCAATTGTAGAGAAGTGGGTCATATACAGAGGGAGTGCCTGAAGTATGCTGTGAAGCCACCTCAAAGAAAGACATGGGTGTGAAAACAAGGCAGCAAGAGTTTAATTTCAAACAATACTCAGAGTGATAGAAGCAAGAAAGGACATGAAACTACTCCTCATTTTTATGAAAAAAGGAATGAAGAAAAACAAAACAACATGAATTTTAACAAGGTATGGGTTCCAAAAATAGTAACAATTGAAAAGGAGACAACTCCTCTCAAGAACCAAGAGATGCAACTTCAGGATGAAAAGAACCCAGACCTCTCTTCTACAGAAAAAAACGACAATGCAGAGGATGTTGAAAATATAACAGAGGACATGTAGGGTGGCAAACCAAAGAAGATGGAAGAAACAGCGAAGCTAGAAAGGGAGAAAAGTCAACTGAGCCTGTCCAAAATCTCAGAAGCGGGCCCAACACGACAGGAAAAAGGTACACATCTTAAGCCAGAGATGATTCCAATTTTAAAAAATAATATGGATGATAATCTCTCTGTAAATTCAAAACCAAAGAAAGTAATGGTGAAGAAAACTTATGAGCTTCGTTCCCACTCCTCCCACTCAAAACCCCTAGTTGAAGAAGTCTCTACTGGTGGGATAGCCCTAAATCCTCCCCATAAAATTAAATTGGGTAGAAAAACGCTACTTTCCGAAGCTCAGCGACAAGCAGCTTTAGATTTTAAATCAGGAAAACAAACAACTCTCAAAAGGGCTCTTAGAGTATTAGTCCCAAATGAGGGCTCCTGATGATAATTGTCTCTTTCAATTCAAGAGGTATGGGGGGGCCTCACAAAAAAAGCTCCTTAAAATGGTTGGTTAACAACCTAAAACCCACTGTCATCATGATACAAGAGACCATGCTAGAAGGATCGAAAGAAGAATCTGCTCTCAAAGATACCCTAAAAGACTGGGAGGTGGAAAGTGTAGATGCAGTAGGTCTCTCGGGGGACCTGTTAACAGCCTGAAGCCCAACAATACTCAAAATAGAATCTAAGAAGCCGGTGTCAGCTATAGAAACAAAACTTTTTGACAAAGAGATCGGGTTAACTTTCACTCTAATAAACATATATAGCCCTGTTTATGAAAGAAAAGTTTTTTGGGAAAACATCAAGGAAGAAGGAGTTCTAAACCATCAAAATGTTATTATTTAATAAATGGAGAAATATGGGGAGAAAATGCAAGACAAGACTCTTTGGCAGGCTACTTTCAGGCTTTTCTGAAAGGGAACATATGGTGGATGTGGCTCCCATAAAACTTGAACCAATTTGGAGAAATAATGTCACATGCCCCAATTTTGCAAAAAAGTAATTTTATATTATTTGAAGACAATATGTTAACTTTTATGCTAAGTTGAAATTGATGAATCATCATAGTCAAGGATATTTAATGTAATTCTGAATATTTTTATTATAAATAAATAAAGGTGGAGACAACAGCTTAGGATATCTGTTAAAAGAGTGTTTACTAGTGAAATTGGTGGAGGAGACTGGGTGGAGAGCAAACATACATGTGGCAGCATCCTCAAACCACTTCCAACTATTGCATATGGCAACCTCCCTACAATTGGGGTCATGATTCCCCAAGAAAGTGGAATTGAAGCAGGTGGCTCAATTAATGACAACTGACCCAAAAGACCTAAGCAATCTTTATAAAAAATCCCATTGAAGAGAGCTGAGGCTACTCATTCTAGAGAAGTGATCATTCAGGTGAATGTACTTCAGAGAAATTCAATGGAAGGGAATTGTGGAAAGAGTTTGAGGGGGATAACTGTTGAGTGATCTAGTGCAGCTTTTAAGATGAACAATCTTACTGCTGAGTGCAGGGTGTTTTACTGAGTCATTGGACTAGTTTACTATTTACATGCTCCACTAGTTCTCAGCCAAGAAGACCAGGAATAGGCTCGGGGGTCCTGAGGAAGCGTTGTTTGAGCGCTCTCCAGGAGTTTGGTAGGGAGGAATGGCCTCCTAATGCTGTTGTTGTCTATCCTAATCAGGTTCTACATTATTTTGTTTTATAGTGTTAGACAGTTAAATCTAAATCTGACAGTTAAATGAATGTTAAATATTTAGTTGTAAAATGTTAGAGTTAGTAATCTTTTAGATTATTGAAAAATGAATTCGAAATAGTAATGAGTTAAGATGGAAATTAATTCTAGTCTGTGTTTTTCCACACCTGGAAGGACCAGGCCGTACTCCAGCACAGATAGAGTATTTACAGTAGATGAAAGAAGATGTTAAGACCCTGAATAGAATAGATATGATTCTATATTCTGTAGTTAGCAGATTAACTTATTTCAGTATATAGATATTTATTAAAAAGAATAATGATCTGTTTATCTATGCTTATTGTTTTAACAAGCTTATTTACTTAAATATATTGGAAAAGAAATAGCAGTAATCTAGTACAAGTAGAAGGATTAAGATAATAAGAAAAGATCTTAGCAAATAAGATGTTGTGCTTACAGGCAGTAGCTTATTCTTTTTATTCAAGTTAAAAATACTATGGAAGTTAAACTGGGTTATGATACGTTATATTTCTCTGTGTTTACTTAGTAACTAGTTGCAATGCAATAGAAAAATTCACTATCAAGCTACATTGTTACATACAATTCCATAAAGAAGTAAACTACTAATCATATAGTTTATTCTCTAATAATATCAACCAAACTAAGACTATCAATTACTATAACCAAGTAGGGTTATATTAAATGTATTTAAATTGTAAAAAGAAACAAACTAAGTTACAGAATCTATGCTTATCTTTGCAAAGAACTCTGAATAAATTATTTCTATCATTTTAGTAAATAAAAACAATAAGAATATGATAATAACTAATATAAAAATAAATATATATCTATGTAAAGAACTGTTCTATAATTATCAACAGGTTTATACCTGCAAAAGTAAACTACAGGGTCAAAACCCTAAACTAAATTTATTGTTTCAAATAAAAACATTTAAGCTATAATCCATTTATTTGGATCATTATATCAATAAACAATTAAATTATTATAGACTGGTTATAGTCCTTACTGTAAATATATGTACAGATACAATTTAAAGATATTACAATACAGTCTTAAAATATTAACAATAATCTATTACAAAATATATTAGACAGTAATAATCTTTATTCACAGTCGATTAGGGTAAAACCCTAACTTATACACAGAGTTACTCATACAGTATACTACAAAACGAGTCTTAGCTTGAAGACAATCTATTTAAAAACCAATGTATTTCATTGACAGGCCGTAAGGCTAGAAATTAAAACTAATTACAACACCCAGCTCACGGCCAGGACTACCCATCGACTTAGCGGGATTTATAGACATAATAGAACCAACAACAACCTTTAAAAAGAAACTGCATACCTAATGGTGAAACTGGACAAGCTTCCAAGCTCGAGGTTTCACCACCGAACAACTCTGTTGCAAGTAAGGTAAAACCAATCGTCGAACCCAGGGCTTACTAGATTGAAGCCACGGGCCTTTGAAGACAACCAGCTTTTACCTTCGCCACAGGTGGCAAGAGTAGTTCCAATTTCCTACAAAGAAAGCACAATATAGTGCGTTAAATTCAAAATTCTTTAACTAATGAAAACCTATTGTAAACACGATTTTACTATGAGTATTCTATTCTGAAAACAAAGCTAAATATTTACTTTAATAAAGAGAACGAACAGCCTAGCGATGGGACTGTCACCAACAACAAAGTGTGCTTACAAATCTCCAATCCCTACGACGATGGTGAAGCACAACTAACAGTAATGGAAGCTTAATTTCTCACTGCAGTGACAAGCCATGGGGAAGGCAAGACAAAGCTCAGAATAGGCTGTGAGCCAAGTGCAACAACCAGTGAACTCTTGCATGATAAAACCCACAGCTACGAAGGATGGAAACAAGACCGAGCACCAAAGACTACAGCAACATTAACTCAAGACTCGGAGCAAGTTGGAACAGGAAGAACACTCACGGTTGCCATGAAAACCTTGCAAAGCAGCCCGAAGGCCAGCGTGAACTGCGGAGGGAGAATGAAAAAGTGTTAGGGTTGCAATGGTTTTATATCTCCAATACACGGCCAGGAGATGACCACGTGCCCTTCAATATTTCAAACCATGCATGGGTCTATTCCAATAGTTCACATGCATTTAAATCATCCCAATTATTTAAAACAATGATTTCTAACAAGCTTTGCATGAACTATGACGTATGCAATTATATTTTCCATCGTTAATCATATATGCTTTTTATCATAATGTATGATAGTTCATTTGCAGCGTTTGGTTAAAAAATCATTCATCAACGTGTTGAGGCCCGGAAATTCGTAGGAAACAACAGTAAGGGATTCTCCCCAGTCAACGTTCCCAAATAGCCCGTGACTGTTTGGTATGGGGAATCTGTCTGGTTTGCAGTCCGACTACCGTAGTTCAAAGTAACAAAAAAATAAGGCTTTACCAGTTGTGGCCCGGTCCACCGTATATTTTGTATTTTTTGACTTAAGTATGATATGCAAGTGCCTAATTAACAATGCAGGGTGATTCGATGCAAGGAGCAGTCACAATGTGATGCGCAGGTTCTTACCTCTCGTCTTAAGGCTCACAAGCATCCAAATCACACACAACAAGAAAAATAAAAATAACTATCTAAACTATCCCTAGGGAGCAGGATTATCATTCATTGGTGAGTAATATATTCTATACATGGATTATGAAGAGTTACAGTTAGCTAATACTTCTTTCAAGACACATGAACAATTACAGATATTTGAACAACCAGATAGCCAATTGTTTATGAACAACATTTATTACTCACAGTGGAAAACATCACAAAAATATACTGAAGAACATTTAACAAGAACATAGGTTCATGAAGTTAAACACTCTCACAGTTAATGAAACAAAACTGAAAACGAAATATTTCCCCTTCAATATCGTTCATTTAATCACATTGATACATTCCACATTTCGCTTTCTCCAGCAGGCAAAAGTTGCAGTTTTTTATTGTAAAACGAAATAGTTCCTCTTACAAGCAAATGGTTTACAAGTTTTTCCAGGGAAAAAGTCATCATCTAAGTTCTACTTCCAAATATTTAAACTACAACTGCAGATCGCTTGGGCTTCCCCCCAAACGTCTGACCTTTCCTTTCCCCAACGCTTCATATTCCTATATCTTTTCTGTGCATGCTCGTGATTGGCTGAGTAACTGTCGGACCTTTCAGAGCTGCTCCTCTATCATCAAACGGTTTGTCTTCCTCCACGCCATGGTAGTTTGACCGATCTCCTGAACTCACCTGCAATCAATCAACAAGCATCATTTATTGGGACTGCGTTATAAAACAAAGCAGCAAATTCTACCAATTGAAACGACTATTCCACAAGGAAATTTCCAAGCGTACTACCATTAGTATAATTTTATCAGACGATGACACCAGCACCTCGACCACCTCCAGGCTCAACAACATTACCAACGGAGGCAAATGGGAAACTCATCGGCGGCTAAAAATACCAACATCGGAAGGGTAGACCAATCCGCAGGTGGGAAAACTTAAAATCGGCAATCGAAGGATAATAACATCGGAGGCTAAATGGCTTTCCCAGCCGCAACAGCGTAAGAGACAAAAGTTACGGACAAGCAAAATGCGGGCAGGAAAAGGCTTTAGTCGGAAGTCGAAAGACATTTGAATCGGAAGCTGAATGACTTTCCTAGCCGCAATGGTGGAAGAGAAAAACTGGGGGTCTGCAACAAAAAGGGTCAACACGCATCGGCAGTCGGATGTCTTTACGCTTCGGACACTAAGCCACTTTGGGAGCCACAACTGTGGAAGGGAAAAGGACAAAAGCATCCGATTTAACATAGTGTGATGCCCGATTTAACAGAAAAATTAAGTGCTCGAAACCCCTTTTCTTTAAAAAATAAAATCAGCAAAGGTTAAAAAACCAATTTTACTTACGAAATCGCGGACTCAAAGAAAACAAGATCTGATTTATCATTGGCTAGAATACCAAACTCACATCTGCGATCAATCATCAAATTCAAGCACGGGCAACCTTCGAAACCAGTTGAGAAAAAGTCTGCAAAATCATCCAAGACTAAAGCACGACCAAAAAGTTCAGGGTCCAACGATTAAAACACAATTCTAAATCATGACGGGGGGCCCAAAATTTAAGAAATTTGGGGAAAACAGTTGCAGCCGTAACAATTGGCGACTACCTGGTGAACCTAGACCTATGAACAATTTCTTCCTTAGTTAACAGACAGTTTGATAATAAAACCACCATGTTGAATTCTTCTAGATATATGGATTTCTCGAAGGCAATATATGAACTTTCAAACATTGAGGGTAGTCCAATTTAGGAAAATGGAAACCAATATTTCAACGTCAAGATAACTCTTTCGAGGCCAGAAATATGAGTTTCATTTTTTACCTCTATCTTCGGGTAGCTTCCAGCTTGGACACCACAGGATCGTAACATCTGGTAAACAGAAATATTCATTTGTTCCTCATTCCCATGTCATTTTTCACTTTTGTGCTTTTGGAATTTTGTCCCTTTTCATATGAGTCCTCTTGCATGCCTTTCTTACTGAATTTTAATTCAGGATCCTCTATCCCATAGCGTCTTTTTGTGTGAGTGGTGTGCTTCATGTTTCAGCTCACGAATGGAGAGGATCTTTTGGCAATTTAGTACTTATGATTCAACATTTGCTTTGATGTATGATGCTTTCATAGGAGTTTTGACTTTTCTTGGCCTTTTGGCTTTCAATTCTTGGCATGGGATCATTTATATATAATATACTGTTTACCCTGCTTCCTTTCCATGGGTCCTTTGCTGTCATCCCCCCAGGACAATTTTAAGTGTGAGATGGATGGAGCCTCAAAATAGTATTCCAGACCTTTTAATCTTGAGTTACTTTACAGGGATTAAGCAGGACTTCAACGCGTTCATAGCCATTTAGGAAAACTACTGATCTAGAAGAAACTCTATCAGATAAAACTAAAATACACAGTCTTATAATCAAGGATTTTAGTTGGTCTAGAATTCTAATGCTCTCCATGAGACCAAATCTTGCTTCTTTTATTTAAAATCAACGGAAAATCTAAAGTAAAACAAAAATTAAACTTCATGACTCAAAGACTCAAAAGACAACCAACACAGATTATTTATATACAAGACAGAAGAACCCAAAGAAACTCAAGAAAGATAAGGCTTGAGAACCAAACCATTCACTAGTAAGTTCTCTTCCCACCCCTATAGATCTTGCAACTTATAAGTAGAAGGGCCAAGCTTTGCTGCAATCTGAAAAAGGGCCTACCCACAACTGTTGGAATTTAGTATGATTTCCTTTCTCATCATGGGGGTGATCCCACTTGAGGACTAAGTCTCCCACTTCAAAGTCATTTGTTCCAGCTTTATGTTTGTCAAACCATCTCTTTATTAACTCCTGCTATTGCTTAAAGCGTTCCTTGGTCTTAGATCTAGCCTCTTCTACTTTCAGAAGATTGCATATCCTCATCTGCAGAAATTCATTCTTCGACCCTTTGGAATCTTGAGCTAGTATGGAAGATGGTAGCATGACATTGGGAGGAAGAATGGCTTCTTTACCATAGACAAGGGTATATGGAGACACTCCAATCGAAGACTTGGGGGTGACTCTATCAGCCCAAAGGGCATTTGGTAGTGCTGAGTGCCAACTCCTCTGGTTTTCTATCACAGTCTTCTTTAAAATTCTAATCAGATTTTTGTTAGAGGATTCAGCTAGGCCATTTCCTTGTGGATAGTAAATAATGCAATTTTATCCCTTTATCATGAGCAAAAGCAGTCAATTTAATTGATGAAAAGTACTTATCGTTATCAAAAACTAACGAAACTGGAACTCTAAACCTGGTCATGATGTGATCCTGCAGGAAACTGATGACCTCATCTTCATTTATCTTGCGCAGCGGAATAGCTTTGACCCAGCGAGTGAAATAATCGGTCGCGGTCAGAATGTATTTGTGTTGGAGGGAGGAGTTCGGTTTTATTTCTCCAATGATATCCAACCCCCATTGCTCGAATGGTTCCATGATCATCACAGGCTTTAGGGGTGTCGCTGCTTTAGGTTGTCTCCCACTACACCTTTGGAAAATATCACACTTCCTAACATGTGCGTGTGCATCTTTAAAGAGCGTAGGCCAATAGTAACCGGCTCTGAGGATTTTGTGTGCTGTAGTATCCCCTGAATAATGTCCCCCAGCAGGACCGTCATGCAATTCTGACATTACTTTCTTCACATCTTCCTCTTCTAAGCATCTGAGAAGAACTCCATCATAATTTTTTCTGAATAATACTCCTTCAACAATTTGATAGGAAGCTGATTTTAGACGTAGCGCTCTTCTTTGCTTAGAATTCCAATGCTCTGGCAGCAGTCCTGCCTGCAGGTAATGTACGAGGTCTCTATACCAAGACTCGGGGGCTGTAAACAAAGGACATACATCCATTAAATGTAAATCGGCTTCATCCTCCCAGGCGTGCTCTTCCTTGTTCCCATTTTCAGTCATCAGTTTGCACAACCCTTGTCCTTTAACTATAGAGGCTGGTTTGAATTCAAGGTCGTACTCTTGAAGACTTGTAACCCAGTTGCCCCTTCTTTCTCCCAACTCCTTTTGTATAAGAAGGGACCTTACCGTTGGGTAGGGGACTATTACTTTGGCTCGATTTTTTAAAATATAAGGCCTGAATTGCTTAACTGCTTTGAATACTGCATAAGCTTGCTTATCAATGGCTGGGTAATTTAATCCAGCCCCTCATAGACCAATGCTCATGAAGGATATTGGGAATTCATCCCCCCCATCTTCCCTTTGCTTAAGCACAGCTGCTAGCGAATCATCAGATGCAAAGGTATACAGAATAAAGCCTTTATCGAAATCAAGGCTTTTTAGGGAGGGTGCATGTGCAACAGCAGTTTTCATTTTGCTGAAAGCGTCCTTCTCAATCTCAGTCCACTTGAACTGTGCATTTTGTTTCACCATCTGCTGCAGCGGCTTAACAATCTGAGCAAAATCAGGGACAAATCTTTGCACGGATTTTATAGTTCCCATAAAAGATTGCATCCCTTTTTTATTATGGGGCAAGGGGATTTGTTCAATGGCCTTAATGTTAAATTTTCATATGCTTAACTAAGACATAAGTATATCATTTCATTTTTCATAATAAAATCATATAAAGCAGGATCATTGAAAGAAACAGTATCACAAGAACAACACAGATTTATCCTGGGAAAACCCCTAAGGGAAAAACCCAGCAAAAGCTTCCTCAATATAGATGCCCCAAAAGGGAAAAAGGTAAAACCAATAAGGAGATCAAAAACCTGATTCTCCTCCTTCTCCAGCAACTCCTCTCCTCCACAAGTGCGCTATTCCAAGTGAGTGTGTGTGTCACAAATGAGGAGCACTACACCTCTATTTATATTCATCCGTTTACTTAAAGTTTACTCAATCAACATGTCGGCTTAAGTTAACTCATGTAGGCTCAAGTTACACATGTAGGCTCTAGTAACCACACTGGGGTGCTGATGACTCACCTTTACAAATAGAGGGGACTACCTCATGACTCTTATTAGTTCTTCCGATTAGGAGCATCGGGGTACAATGTAATACAAGTGGTTCTCCCGGTTGGACCATCGGGGACCACAAAAGATACATAAAGAATATTCTTCGAAGTTACAATATTTCAACACTCCCCCTTAACGAGAAGGGTATTCTACATCAACAACAACAAGAGTAGAGATAGCGGACATCATCAACATCAGCAGGGTAACACATCTATAAATCATTGGAAGCTTTTCAATATCATGTAGTCTTCATCTTCAATCTTCAGTCTTCATCATCAACAACATCTTCAGCATTTTGATCTTTCAATTTGCAGCGACATATTCAGCACTTGGACCTTTTGATCAGCAACATCTTCAGCACTTTGACTGGTTCGATCAGCAACAACATCTTCAGCATTTTTATCTTTCAATTAGCAACGACATCTTCAGCACTTGGACCTTTCGATCAGCAACATCTTCAGCACTTTGATTGTTCGATCAGCAACAACATCTTCAGCATTTTTATCTTTCAATTAGCAACGACATCTTCAGCACTTGGACCTTTCGATCAGCAACATCTTCAGCACTTTGATTGTTCGATCAGCAACAACATCTTCAGCATTTTTATCTTTCAATTAGCAACGACATCTTCAGCACTTGGACCTTTCGATCAGCAACATCTTCAGCACTTTGATTGTTCGATCAGCAACAACATCTTCAGCATTTTTATCTTTCAATTAGCAACGACATCTTCAGCACTTGGACCTTTCGATCAGCAACATCTTCAGCACTTTGATTATTCGATTAGTAACGACATCTTCAGCATTTTGAACTTTCGATCAGCAACATCTTCAGCACTTTGATTGTTCGATCAGCAACAACATCTTCAGCATTTTTTCCTTTTGATCGGCAACATCTTCAGCATTTTCACTTTTCGATCAATAACAACATCTTCAGCACTTGGACCTTTCGATCAGCAGCAACATCATCATCATACTCTGATCTTTCGATCAGAAACATCATCAACATACTCTGATCTTTCGATCAGAAACATCATCAACATACTCTGATCTTTCGATCAGAAACATCATCAACATACTCTGATCTTTCGATCAGAAACATCATCAACATACTCTGATCTTTCAATCAGAAGCATCATCATCATACTCTGATCTTTCAATCAGAAGCATCATCATCATACTCTGATCTTTCAATCAGAAACATCATAATCATAGTGCGTCATTGTCATACTCTGATCTTTTTTTAGATCAGTATGTCATCATCATCATATTTTGATCTTTTGATCAGTACGGCATCATCATCATTAGTAACAACTTGCAATCCACAACTCAAAGACAAAAAGTCTTTGGATCACTTTTGGACTTAAAGTCCAGGGATGATACAATCCCACCACATTCTCGACAACCAAAGTTACCGGATTGATTACGGGAGAATCATTCCATATCACTTTAGGACTAAGTCCAAGGACGATGCAATCCTACCACATTCTCGACGACCGAAGTCACCGGATACAATTACGGGATAATCACTCCCTATCACTTTAGGACTTTCCAAGGATGATGCAATCCTACCACATTCTCGAGGACCGAAGCCACCGGATCTATTATGGACAGATGTCCCAGGATGATACAATCCCTCTTCATTCTCGAAGACCGAGGTCTCCGGATCACTTTAGGGAAGGTGCCCAAGGATGATACAATCCCATCACATTCTCGATGACCGAGGTCACCGGATATATTATGGACAGATGTCGCGAGATGATACAATCCCTCTGCAACATCACTACTCCCGCTTTCGAGGAAGGTATTTCCGAACAACACCAAGCTTGTCTTGAAAGTGTTCAAACTCTACTCAAGGCAAAGGCTTCGTCGGTACATCATCATCCAAGCCATCATCATCTACGTCTTCAATATATGAATACAAATCTATCGCCATGTGTTTCTCTAGTATGTGAATACTAAAAGCATCATCATCTATATCTTCAGTATAGAAATACTAAAATCATCATCATCTCTATATTTAGTATAGAAACACGAAATCATCATCATCTATATCTACAGTATGTGAATACTGAAATATCTATATGT
>LPNX010496876.1:0-50874 GCA_001517045.1 Pseudotsuga menziesii | reverse complement strand
GCCAGGAATAAAGCAGATTTGATTCCCAAGGCTTTCCCAAGCGCTCCATGAGTCAATAATGGCAATTTTGACCTCTATGGATAGGCAATTATCAACTTGCTCATGGTGGGACTCATGGACTAGGAAAATAAGACAAAATAAATGAAATAATGTCTAAGTGGGTAAATAATATGGGTTGATTATTCTAACAACATGAACAATTACAGATATTTGAACAACTAGATAGCCAATTGTTTATGAACAACATTTATTACTCACAGTGGAAAACATCACAAAAATATACTGAAGAACATTTAACAAGAACATAGGTTCAGGAAGTTAAACACTCTCACAGTTGATGAAACACAGCTGAAAACAAAATAGTTCCCCTTCAACATCGTTCATTTAATCACATTGATACATTCCACATTTCGCTTTCTCCAACAGGCAAAAGTTGCAGTTTCTGATTGTAAAACGACATAGTTCCTCTTACAAGCAAATAGTTTACAAGTTTTTCCAGGGAAAAAGTCCTCATCTAAGTTCTACTTTCAAATATTTAAACTACAACTGCAGATCGCTTGGGCCGCCCCCCAAACGTCTGACCTTTCCTTTCCCCAACGCTTCATATTCCTCTATATTTTTTGCGCATGCTCGTGATTGGCTGAGTAACTGCTGGACCTTTCAGAGTTGCTCCTCTATCATCAAACGGTCTGTCTTCCTCCATGCCGCGGTAGTTTGACCGATCTCTTGAACTCACCTGCAATCAATCGACAAGCATCATTTATTGGGACTGCGTTATAAAATAAAGCAACAAATTCTACCAATTGAAACGACTATTCCACATGGGAATTGCCAAGCGTACTACCATTAGTAGAATTTTATCAGACGCTGACACCAGCACCTCGACCACCTCCAGGATCGACAACATTACCAACGGCGGCAAATGGGAAACTCTTCGGCAACTAAAAATACCAACATCGGAAGGGTAGACCAATCCGCAGGAGGGAAAACTTAAAATCGGCAATCGGAGGATAATAACATCGGAGGCTAAATGGCTTTCCCAGCCACAATGGCGGAAGAGAAAAAAGCTACGGACAAGCGAAACGCGGGTGGAAAAAGGCTTTAGTCGGAAGTCGCAAGACATTTGAATCGGAAGATGAATGACTTTCCCAGCCGCAACGGCGGAAGAGAAAAACTGCGGGTCCACAACGAAAAGGGTCAACACGCATCGCAGTCGAATCTCTTTACGCTTCGGACGCTAAGCCGCTTTGGGAGCCGCAATGGCGGAATGGAAAAGGACAAAAGCAGTCGATTTAACATAGTGTGACACCCGATTTAACAGAAAAATTAAGTGCTCGAAACCCCTTTTTTTTTAAAAGAAAATCAATAAAGGTTAAAAAAACTATTTTACTTCCAAAATCGCGGACTCAAAGAAAACAAGATCCGATTTATCATTGGCTAGAATACCAAACTCACATCTGCGATCAATCACCAAATTCAAACACGGGAAACCTTCGAAACCGACTGAGAATCAGTCTGCAAAATCATCCAAGACTAAAGCACGACCAAAAAGTTCAGGGTCCAACGATTAAAACACAATTCTAAATCATGACGGGGGGCCCAAAATTTAAGAAATTTGGGGAAAACAGTTGCAGCCGCAACACAACGTTGACCCTAGTGAAAGCTGGTAACCATTTGATATATGAAAAGTCCAAAGTTGATTTGCTTAGCACCTTTCAAACTACAAGTAGATTTATATGCTTGTAAAACATTGTTAATATGTATGTATTATAATCCGAACTTATCATTATTAAACCAACAACTCGGATGGCGATAAATTATAGAGTTGAATAGCATAGAAAAAGATTATAAACATGACTTTTACCAAGTTCGATGTTGATTTAAACTTTCATAAACTCTAGTTGCTTCTCAACTTGTCAATGCTAGTAATTTTACCATAATTGTTATGTTGAACAAGATAGATTGTGATCGCTCAAGATAACCTATAGTTAGCATAAGATAGAATTTTGATCATAGTAGAACAATCTACCACGATAGCCACTATAAACATTAACTTAATGTAAGAGAGACATTATGGAAATAATAAAATTTCAATGGAATAACCATGCTCAAGTCTTTAATAATTAAAACGACACTGATTGACTTAGACTTAGGAAGTAAGGGAAAATAGTATTCCATGTGAAATGATGCAGTTATGTTTACATTAAATAAGCCTATAATATCAAGGAGATTTACAAGCAGTAATTTTTCCCTACATAATGTAAATGACAATTAGTTTGGTACTTAAGTAACGACTACAATACATGTAGTACAACGTTGATGAAGAAGCTAATAACTTGTTAGTAAGAAACTGGTTTGTACATATAAGTAACAGGTTGATACTTACCATAAATAGTATGTTAACGATAAAATCGAATCGTATATTCTACTAAGAATCTTTACTATCAGTATTGATAGAATCTCTTCCATGTATAAAAACAAATAATACGAATAAGTGTAACATTTCAAGTTAAGCATGTTGAAATAGAAATGAATATATGACAAAGATTATAGGTTTAGAGTTCACAGTAAGTGTCTTTAGTGTCACTAAGCTTTATAAATAAAGGAACTCGTTTATATGAACTTTTCTTACAAGAAAAACTAGAGATGATAAACTACTTTACCTCTTTGAAGTTGCTTGAAAAATTATCAGCTTATTATACTAGCATATTATTTTGCAAACATAAACACTTCTTGATACTTTATGATTTTAAACATCTACTTGTTTGATCTTACCTTTAAACCTGTAAGAACCAGCAATCTGTCTACATTAGCATAAATGCTAGGTAAGCCCAAGATTCAAAGTTAGATTCCACCTACTTGCCATAGAGCAAACTCATTAGTAAAACTGAAAGAAAACAGTATGCAAGTAAATCTTATTTTACGTTACGAAAAAGAAGTTGCTTTAGTTAACATAATTTGAAAATGTGTAATACTAATCGTTAGACTATTTCATTTTACGCTGACAATTAGCTGTTAGTAAATCGCATATTCAGCATTTTATGTTATCTCAAAATTTTATTTTTTTGTGAAAATTTGGGGTTTTGACAAATAAGAGGGGAGGTATATTATCCATTTCCAAAAGATTGGACAGATTTCTAATAAAAGATAGTCTTCTAAATGAAAACTTGATCATAAAATCAACAGTGGAGACAGGAGGATGCTCTGATCATAGACCAATCTCTTTAATAATTATAGCTCCTGAGAAGAAGCCACCAGCTCCATTCAAATTTAATCCCTAGTGTCTAGAAGATGAGTTGTACAAAGAGAAAATCACAAATGCTTAGCAACCTATACAAAGAAACCCTAATAGCAACAATATGCAGCAATTTGCTGACAACTTAGCAATAGAAAAAAAGATTTCAAAAAACTGGAACAAACTTCAAAAGGACACAACACAAAAAGAATTGAAGGAAACTGAAGAGAAAATAGAAGCTATGTATCACAGAATTAAGGAAGGGGTCTTCAATGAGGAAGAAAACAACTTAATGAAGGATTTGGAAAAAAAGAAAGAAATATTGCTGGACATTGAGGAAAAATAGCTTAGGTTGAAAAGCAGAGCATTATGGCTCGAAGCTAGAGATAAAAACTCCAAATTCTTCCACAGTTATGCAACACATAGAAGAAATATAAATACCATATGCGAAATAAAAAACCATGAAGGCAGGCTTGTCAGAGCTTTTGAGGAAAAGGCAGATGCAAGAGTGGCATATTTTCAAAAAATCTTTAAAGAACCTGAAGGATGTCCTATATAGGAAATCCTAGAAGTTATAGGTTTGTTCCCAAGAATGATAACAGATGAAATGAATGAGGAATTAACTAAAGAGATCACTGAAGAGGAAATCAGACACACTTTGCACTCTTTCCAAAAAGGCAAAAGCCTAGGACCGGATGGATTCACAGTAGAGTTCTACATAGGGTTTTAAGATATGATAAAAAGGGACATCCTTGAGGTAGTAAGAGAATCTCAAGAATCAGGGAAATTTCTGGGAAGCATAAATTCTACCTTATTGAGCCTGATACCTAAAAAAACAAAAACCAAAAACTTTTGATGAATTCAGACCTATCTCATGCTGCAATATGATATAAAAAATCATAGCAAAGACTCTCGTCTTAAGACTTAAACCAGTACTAAGTGACATCATTTCAGAAGAGCAATTTGGGTTCCTAAACAATAGATAGATACATGATGTTGTGTCTCTAACTCGGGAGACAATTCATACAATTAAAAAAGATAAACAAAAAGCCTTTGCACTAAAACTGGATCTCTCAAAGGCCTATGACAAAGTAAGTTGGATTTTTGTGAGACTAATGATGATAAAAATTGGGTTAGCACTGGAGGTAGTAGAATGGGTGATGGGATGTTTGTAGTCCACCTCCTTTGCAATCATGATCAATGGGTTTGCATCAAAATTCTTCAGGCCATCAAGAGGGCTAAGACAAGGTTGTCCTCTAGCGCCATTTCTCTTCCTATTGGTGGTCGAGGTAGTAAGCAGGATCATTCAAAAATACAAGTTAGATGGAGTAATAATAGGAATAAAAGTCTCACCAACAGAGGAGGTAACACACACTCTATTTGTAGATGATATGTCAATGTTTGGAGAAGGCTCTTCTAGAAACCTTAAGGCTTTCGTGGATATAATAAACAAATATAGCAGAGCAACAGTGATGGTGGTTAATATGGAGAAGTTCAACCTCATTCATAATGAATTCCCAGAATAAATTTTACAAAGATCAAAGGAATTAATCCAATACAAAACCTCCTCTGTTGAAGAAGGGTTCAAATACTTAGGTTTTACTTTAAATCCTAACAGTTATTGCTTTAAGGACTAGGTATGGCTTTATCAAAAAATAGAGAAAAGAATAAATATATGGGCAAACCAGTTTTTATCTAGAGGAAGAATAATTTTACTAAAATCATTACTTTAGAGTATCCCAGTATACTGGGCCCTATTAGCTTACATACCTAAAGGAATTCTAACAAAAATAAGAAATCTATGTTTTTTGTTTCTGTGGACAGTCAATAAGCAAACTGAAGGAATAGCTCTGGTAAAATGGAAGACTTTATCAAATCCTAAAAACCTAGGGGAGTGGGGCATTAAAAACTTAGAATTATTCTCAAAAGCCTTAGCTGCAAAAACATTATGGAGACTAATTTAAAATCCAAAAAATCTATGGAGCAAGGTCATTGTGACTAAATATTGTCCTGACAACAACATATTGGAATGGATTTGAAATCCAGACAAAACCTTTAAGAACGACTCCATAGGGTGGAAGCCAATGGTAACGACTTTCCCAATAATCAAACAGTGGATAGGATGGAAGATCGGAGATGGGAAGAAGGTAAAAATTGGGGAAGATACCTGGATGGGGGCAGGGGAAAAATACAAATTATTAGTGCACCTACTCCAATCCCTAAAAATGCACAGAATATACACCTTAAACTATGCCTGTAAAGATGCACATATCAAAGGAAGAGGCCAGTGGAAAAACACACATGATTTGGGACTGACAAGAGAAAACACAGAGGATTGGAACAAATACATAAATCTTTTAGTATCAAACCATATTCACCTAAGAAGTGTTCAGCATAAACTGTTGTGGAAAAAAATCCTAACACGGGTCATTACACAGCAAAGTTAGGATATCAGGCAGACTCTGAAGAACAAGCAACAGCAGGGGACAAACAATGGTGGTGGAAAAAGTTGTGGAAGATTCAATGGCCATTAAAAACCATAATCATGAAGTGGCTAGCTCTGTCCAACAAAATTTTAACATGGGAAATGCTCCAAAACTAGGGCTTTGAAGGACCAGGAATTTGCCCATTATGCAAATCCAATGATGAAACAATCGCTCATATTTTTGCTTCCTGTTCTTATGCAGGCAGCGTTTGGAACGGGATAATAATCAAGCTGGAAGCAAACAAAGCTCATGAAGCAATGGTACCATTGGAAGAAAAAACCAAATCCTGGTGGAATGATGAAAGGGTAGGACCTTTCAAAGCTTTCCCAATTCTGTATTTCTACAGTATATGGGAAGCTAGGAATAAAACCATTTTCAACAATACATGGATTCCTCATGACATTGTCATTTCCTTGTTAATGAAAAAATTACAGGAACACAAGAGGGACATAGCAAAGACCAAAATCAAAATAATCGGGATGACAGACATAAACAAAAAGATGTCATGGGCCATCTTCAATGGAGCTAGTTAGGGGGAGCCGCCTTTAGGAGGAGCTGGAGCTATAATTTTTTTCCCTTCAACCAAAAAGATGAAGATAAAATTTGCAACAGGGAAATCCTCAAATAACAAGGCTGAGTTATCATCTCTATGGGAAACATTAAAGGCAGAAAAAAACACTCATATACATGAAATTCAGATCTATGGAGATTCTAAAGTAGTGATTGACTGGGCAAATGAAAAGAGCACTATAAGAGCCCCGCATTTAGAGCATTTGCTAGCAGAAATCCAGACATTAAAACTCATCTTTAGACAGATTTCTTTTCACCATGTCTATCGAGAATTGAATATGGAAGCGGACGCTCTTTCAAAACAGGAACTAGCCTATCAGCCTAGTCTAATGGAGACAGAGGAAGTATTAGATGGCATTTCAGCATTTCACTATGAAACTTTATAGAGAGGACAAAAGGTGTATGTAGTATCAAGCAAGACAAAATGACAAACAAAAATGATGATACCGAATTTTGAACAATCCTAATAGGGATTGTGTTTCTGAGATAGCACGAGCTAAATGTCTGTTATAATGTAATCTTGCAAAAGTAGTTCATGGTTTTATTCAATGAATAAAATTGGTTTTTTTCTTAGAAAAAAAAATATATCAATTCTCTAAATAATATTTCTTTGTCAATTATATATAGTCAATGTATATGACTATGTACAAAACTAAATGTTGTTTTTTCAAATAACGTATCATTTAAAGGTTGAAAAAATAAATTGANTATATATATATATATAAAATTAGAAATGATTTTTTTTAATGTGTTTCATAATATTTCATCTTCAATTTTGTTTATGATGATGATGATTAACTCCCTATGAAATTTTAAGAATACATCAAATACTGCATTATGACAAGTTTATTTAACTAGCATTCACAAAATTCTAATTACATTTTCATAATTTATAAGTTTCATTATAAATGGTTTTTTCTCATAATACTAAAAGTATTATATATATTTGAAAATTTGTAGTCATTTTAGTCATATATGTTTGAAAATGCAAATAAAGGTAAGGATATTTTATTAATTAAGAAGAAAAAATAAAATAATTTTTTAATATGTTTAAATTGTTATGGAAAGATTGTGGTAAAAATAAACTTTTATATTATGTTTAAGTTTAATCTCATTTTTAAATTTCATATTTAACAATGGTATTATATTTATAGTCACATTATTGTTGGAAATTATATTTTATTATCTATCATAAATTAAGAGAAATGTTAAAGAATAGTTACGGGTTTCAAAAATGATTTCTCACATATTTATTGAGAATAAATATTTAAATTATAAAAAAATATATCATTAATAATCAATGTATATGATGATGTACAAAATCAAACGCTGCTTTTTCAAATCAAGGTATCATTTAAAAGTTGAAACAGTATTTTGAATATTAACCATAAATAAAAAATAATTTAAATGCTTATACTTATTTGTACCATATGAAAATAAAACTTTTCATTTATCATACTTCATGAAATTATATATATATAATTAGAAAATGTTATTTTTAAATTCACTTAATAATAATTCATCTTCAATTTTGTATATATTTTGATAATATATATAATGTGAACAAGTACAGTCAACCATGGCTAACGATGGTCAGCCATGGTTTGCTACAATGTGTGGTATATGTCAACACAACCAAAGATGCGACACATGAATAATGTGACATCCAGAGTTCATCAAGGGTTGTGTTGCATTGTGATGTTTATCAAGGGTTATGTTGCATTGTGACATTCATCAAGGCTTCAAACATGGTTGACTTACCAAAGTCAACAATGGTTCACTATAGTGTCCGGTAAATGTCAACACAACAAAAGATGCAACACATGAATAATGTGACATTTGGTGTACAAGGTTTATGTCGCATTATGATGTTTATAAATGGTTATGTTGCATTGCGATGTTCATCAGGTATTATGTTGCATTGTGACATTAGTGAAGCATGATGTTGCATTGCAATAATACCCAAGATGTGACACACTAATAATGTGACATTACATGTTCAGAAAATTTCATATTACAATGTGAACTATGGCCATGCGATTCTAAATTCAAGGATGGCTTTCTAAAGTCAGCCATGGTTGACTATGGTCACACTAATGTCAAACATGGTGGACCAAAGTCATCCATGGTTCGCTACAATGTGTCTTATATGCCGACATGACCAAAGATGTGACACATGACTAATGTGATGTTTGACACTCATCAAGGGTTATGTCGCATTATGATGTTTATCAAGGGTTTTTGTTGCATTGTGGCGTTCTTCAATCGTTATGTCACATTGCAACATTGGTCAAGGGTTATGCAGCATTGCAACAATTCCCAAGATGTGACACATTAATAATGCACCATTCAATGTTTAGAAAATTCCATGTTGCATTGTGATCTATGGCCACATAGTTCTAAAGTGAAACATGCCTTGTAAAGTCAACCATGGTTGACTATGTTCAAACAAATGTCAAACATGGTTGACCAAAGTCATTCATGGTTCACTACAACATATGGTAAATGGAGATGCAACAAAAGATTCAACACATGAATAATGTGACATTCGTCGTTCATCAATGTTTATGTCGCATTGAAATGTTCATCAAGGGTTATGTCACATTGCGACATTAGTGAAGTCTTATGTCACATTGTGACAATGCCTAAGATGTGACACGTTAATAATGTGACATTAGATGTTCAAAAAATTTCATGTTACATTATGAGCTATGGCCATGTGGCTCTAAAGTCAATTATGGATCGCTAAAGTTAGCCATGGTTTACTATGGCCATACTAAAGGAAAACATGGTTGATCAAAGTGATCCATTGTTCGCTACACTATGTGGTATATGCTAACAAGACCAATACCTGATAAATGAATAATGTGGCATTCAATGTTGATCAAGGATTATGTTGAATTGTGATGTTTATCAAGGGTTCTGATGCATTACAGTGCATTGCAACATTGGTCAAGGGTTACGTGGAATTGCGACAATGCCCAATATGTGACACATTAATAATGCGGCATTCAATGTTCATAAAATTTCATGCTACTTTGTGAACTATGGCCACGTGATTCACTAAAGTCAACCATGTCTAACTATGGTCTAACTAAATTCAAGCATGATTAACCAAAGTCAACAACAATTAACTAAGTCAAATATGACATGCTAAAGTCAACCATGCTTGACTATGGTCAAAATAAAGTAAAAAATGGTTGACCAAAGTTAGCCATGGTTCACTAGAGTGTCAAATATATGCCAACGGAACCAAAGATGCAACACATAAATAATGTCACATTCGACATTCATCAAGCGTTATGTCACCTTGTGATGTTTATCAAGGGTTACCGTTGCAAGTTTCTTTAAGGGTTATGTGGCATTGCAACATTGGGGAAGGGTTATGTTGTATTGCGACAATACCCAAGATGTGACACATTAATAATTTGACATTCAATGTTTAGAAAATTTCATGTTCCATTCTTAACTATGGCCATGTGATTCAGTAAATTCAATCATGGATAAATATGGTCAAACTAAAATCAAGCATGCCACCAAAGTCAACTATGATTTAAAAAAGACAAACAGTACTTGCTAAATTCACCCATGCTTGAATTTAATCAAACTAATGTGAAACATGGTTGACCATAATATGACATAAGCACAAACAATTGTCACATTGTTACAATCATGAATAAATGTTTCAATTGATACTATGGGATTATCTTGAGAACATAATTTACATTATAAGCCAATAAAGGCTTCGAGGAACATTGCAAAGATAAATTTTTACAAATTGAGATAACCATGGAGGAATGTTGTAATCAAACATTATGATATATTTCACAATTTCTTAATGTACAAAGCCAACATATGTTCACTATGATTAGAATGAAGATTATAGAAACATTAAACTAGAATGTGACACAACAATTGATTAATGTACGAAGTTGACATAAGTAAAAAATAATTATAACTGTAATGTTGCAATCAAACATGGAACTTGATCAACATTGCAATGTTACAAAATCCTTGTAAACCATTTGATGAGGATTGAAAAGATGAATTTTAGATTGTGACATAAACATTGAGGAATGTCAAAATGAATAGTGTGGAATTCAACGTTCATATAGGGTTATGTCACATTGTGATGTTTATCAAGGGTTCTCCTACATTGCAGTGTTCTTCAAGGGTTATGTCACATTGTGACATTGGTCAAGGATTGCATGGCTGCGACAATGCGACAATTCCCAAGATGTGACACATTAATAATACGACATTTAATGTTCATAAAATTTCATTTTACGTTGTGAACTATGTTCACGTGATTTAGTAATGTCAACCATGGCTATTTATGGCCTAACTAAAGTCAAGCATGGTTAACCAAAGTCAACCACAGTTAACCAAGTTAAATATGACTCACTAAAGTCAACCATGATTAGCTATGCTCAAACTAAAGTAAAACATGGTGGACCAAAGTCATCCATGGTTCACTACAGTGTCTAGTATATGCCAACACAACAAAAGATGCTAAACATGAATAATGTCACATTCCCCATTCATCAAGGGCTATGTTGCAGTGTGATGTTTATCAAGAGTTATGTTGCATTGCGATGTTCTTTAAGGGTTATGTGACATTCTGACATTGGTAAAGGGTTATACTACATTGTGTCAATGCGCAAGATGTGACAGATTAATAATGTGACATTCAATGTTTAAAAAATATCATGTTGCATTGTGAACTATGGCCATGTGGTTCATTGAAGCAACCATGCTAATTATGGTCAAACTAAAGTTAAGGATGGTTAACCAAAGTCAACTACGATTAAAAAAATTCAAACATGACTTTCTAAAGTCAACCATGCTTGACTATATTCAAACTAAAGTCAAACATGGCTAACCAAAGTCATCCATGGTTCGCTAGAGTGTCCCGTATATCCCAACACAACCAAAGATGTCATAGGTGAATAATGTGTCATTTGGCTTTCATCAAGGGTTATGTCCCATTGTGATGTTTATCTTGAGGGTTCTTCTGCGTTGCAGTGCTCTTCGAGGATTATGTCACATTATGACATTAGTCAAGGGTTTTCATTATTGCGACAATGCCCAAGATGTGACACATTAATAATGTGTCATTCAATGTTCATAAAATTTCATGTTACATTGTGAACTATAGCTACATGATTTGTTAAAGTCGATTATGGCTATTTATGGCCTAAATAAAGTAAAGCATGGTTAAGCAAAGTCAACCACATTTAACCAGGTTAAATATGACTCACTAAAGTCAACCATGCTTCACAATGGTCAAACTAAAGTAAAACATGGTTGACCAAAGTCAGCCATGGTTCACTATAGTGTCTGGTATATGCCGACACAACCAAAGATGCTACACATGAATTATGTCACATTTGAAATTCATCAAGGGTTATGTTGTATTCTGATGTTTGTCAAGAGTTATATTTCATTGTGATGTTCTTTAAGGGTTATGTGACATTGCAATATTGGTGAAGGGTTATACTGCATTGCGACAATGTCCAAGATGTGACAGATTACTAATGTGACATTCAATGTTTGGAAAATTTCATGTTGTATTGTGAACTATGGCCATGTGGTTCATTGAATTCAATCATGTTAATTATGGTCAAACTAAAACTAAGGATGGTTAACCAAAGTCAAGTACGGTTAACAAAAATAGAACATGACTTTATAAAGTCATGGCATGGGTGATCTAAGTGAACCATGGCTCGCTAGAGTGTCTTGTATATAACCAAAGATGTGATGGGTGAATAATGTGTCATTCGACATTCATCAAGGGTTATGTTGCATTGTGATGTTTATTAAGGCTTACCTTGCATCGCGATGTTCATCAAAGGTTATTTCACATTTCAACATTGGTGAAGGGTTATCTCGCATTACAACAATGTCATAGATGTGAAACTTTAATGTTGATGAATTTGTAACTTCAGAATGTATTCACTTGTATATTTTATATTGTACCCCGATGTTCCTATCAGGAGAATCATTTGTATTTCATTGTACCCCGATGTTCCTATCGAGAGAGTCATTAATATAATAAAGTCATGCAAATTCAATGAGGTTTACCCTCCGTTGTAAGTTGGGGCAATAAACCCCACAATTGAGTTGAGTTTAACCCTCCTTGTTGATCAGGGGGGAAAAGTCCCCACGGTTGAGGGGCACTAGGGTTATTAGACTCTCCTAGAGATGTCATCCCTGGTAAGTAATTATCAAGTCAGAAACTAGTATAAATAGAGACTGATACTCTATATTTGTCACATTCACTCACTCAACTAGGGTGCATGAGTGAGAGAGGAAGTGCTGGCACAAGTGAGAGAGATTAGCTGTCAGAGATCATATTTATGTTTTTGGGTTTTAATTTTGCTACAGGTGCTCATTCTATCTCTGAGGAAGTTACGGGGTTTTCTCCTTTATGGTTTCCCCGAGGAAAATTCTTTGTGTCTCTTGTCTCTTGTGATTATTTTTGTGCATGTTATTCTCTCAGATAAGATCCTAAGAACATATTGCTTAAATGATAAAAATATAACATGGTATCAGAGCTAACCTGAGAAGAAGACACTATGCAGTTGTAGAAGCTAGGGCTTCTTAATTTTTGGGTCTCTCTCCATAATCCATCAGCAAAAATAGGCTAGGCAAACTCTCCATTGAAGGGCGCATCTTTCTGTCGGAGCGAAATTTGATTCCGACCATTTTCAGTTTTTGCTGCGGGTAATTAGGGATTTTTACAGAAGAGGAATTTTTGAGTGAGCCCAGCATAGGATTTGTCTCCTCATCAAAATCGAAGTCTAGATACCAAGGTCAAAGTTTTTGGTTGAGTAAAACTCCAGGAAATTCAAACCCTAGTTTGACCCCAGTCCTGAAAAACCCTAAAATACTAAAATGAGTATTTTTGGTTAATTCACTATAACTTGGGATTGAAGAAGTCTCAAGGGCCTCAATTTTCATAGGTCCAAGATAAAATCCTGATGTACTATTTGTAAAAATTTCAGCCTCAAATTAACTATATTCTGGGAGATATGATTCCTCCAAATCAGGGTTCAAGCCTCTTCCAAGATTCATCCCTAAACATGACACCTAGGGAGAATTGCTATATATTAGGCTACGAAGGTCCAAATAAAATTTTGCAAGACATTCTAGATAGGTAATGGACTGTATGTTCTATGGTAAAATTTTGGGTCACTAATGATGAAATAGAGACACGTGGCAGTCCGTACAAGTTCTCTATGATGAACAGTCATGAAAGACATCACCTTGGTAAAACTATGATAAGTCCAAATGGTGAAACCAATTCTACTTAAAACTGTGGTGTTCAGAAAATAACAGACAAGGCTACCTCAGTACAAAATTTTAGACATAGAGGAGTATTAATTTTGGAGATACCATAGAAACAATATCAGGCATTTATGCAGAGGAAATTGGAAAACTAGGGCTTCCTGTTCCGGGAGCTTCCCTCCACTATTTTCAGAAAAGGAGTACATTGACAGCTCGCCTTGAAGAGGCCCATATTTCTATCCAATTAGATCTAAAATATTCCAAGTTTTGAAAATTAGGGTTTCTCTAACAAACCCTAGATCAGTCAGCTCCGAAACCAAGACGGACATCTCAAATCGGTAAGATCTAATCTTTTTCTATTTACATTTGAGGTTCTCATTTCAAAATGACTAATAAAACCAGCTCGATGACAAGCTTAGTGAAGCTAATAACTTCCAAGCATGGAAGTATAGGATCTCACCGATTCTTGAAGGAAATGAATTGGACACCTACATAAGTGGAGGGGTTCCAGTTCCAGAGGGAGATGAGGCTAAAGCCTTACATAAGAAGAACTTGGCCAAGGCCAAGAGGATCACCTTATACCACAAGTGTCTTCCCTAAAGACACCTAAAGAGATATTTGATTCCTTGGCCAAGCTATTTAAAGGGAAGAACATAAATCAGGATATTAATTTGAGAAACCAGTTGAAGAATGTGAAGATCCAGAATGCAGAGACCATATAGTCATACTTTACAAGGGTCTCTCAAATCAAAGAACAACTTGAAGCAGTAGAAGAAGAAGAGGAGAATGCAAAAGTTGTGATAACCGCCTTGAATGGCCTCCCAGGATCATGGTATTCATTCATTCGAGGAATGTGTGCCAGAAGGAAGTGATTACTTTCAGCAGACTTTGGGAAGAGCACACACAAGATGAAGCTTGACCCATAATAAGAGAAGAGAATATGGGAGCAACTGAAGATCAAGCACTCACGATTCAAAGAAGATCCCTCAAGCGATGAGGAATATAAAGAACTCAATTCTTGAATAACCTCTTATCCATGTGAAGCATTTGGATAAGAAATGATGATGTTATGGATGAAGAAGATGATGAAGCTAAAAGAAGGAGTCTAGCCATGAAACAAATAAAGATAAGTATTCATTTGTCATTTCATAATATTGTTTGGTTATGCATTTGTTTATTTTCAGTTGATGTATTATGCATGATAGAATGTTTTCATTGATGATAGTATAATACTAATATGCATGTGCTGGGTAATTATCTCATGGTGATATACAACTCTCCATTGCTACTTATCTAGAATGAAAGCTCTTTGCTGACATATTGGATTAGTGCACAATCTCAATGATGTCTTGGTAGAGATGGAAGGCATCTAGAAAGTTTCCGTGAGATATGGATGAATTTTGTATTGGCTAAAATAGTTGCATTATTATATATTTATGCATAAGAATTTTTCATTATGAATATACCTTATGAAATTATTCTAACCATGCAACTGGTGCATTTGAATTGTAGGAAAGATCGCGTACAATCACCTACAAGAAAAGAAAGATGAGACTCATTCTGAAGAACAAGTGACTACAGTTCAAGAAATAATACAAAATGAATAATAGTATGACGAGACTTCAAGAGGTCTCATACACAGTGCAGTTATGTGACACTGTTGAGAGACATAATTGATGCAGAGCCTTCCAGTTATGAAGAAGTAACCAAGAAGAAAGGGAATGAGAGTACCAGTTCAAGAAGAATCATGTCTAGGATGCAGTATCGAGACTTGGAGGGAAGTCTGTAATGTATTCCATATGGATCTACAAGATCTAGCATGCAGTATATGGCAACATCATGGGATACAAGGAAAGATTCATAGCATGAGGCCTCTCATGGAAAGAAGGAATAGACTATGAATATACATTTTCAACCACTGGAAGTTTGACATGCAGAATCATGTGTGCAAAAGAAGGCCTTGTACGAGCTCAGAAGGAACCCATGGGATAATACATAAATGAGGAGCTTGGAGATCACCTAGAGTGATGAAGATATTAACCTTTGCTACAAGGTTGAAGATGAAATCCTATAGAAGATGACAAGCTCACAATTGGGTGCGAGAAGAACTTTTGAAAAGGTTCATGATAGAGGATCTTGGTATCCAGTGACCCTAGATGGATACATAGAATATTGGTAGCAGAGGAATCTACCTAACACTCTAGTACAGAATGTTTCAATGCACAGAGTATGAAAGGTAAAAAGAGAATGATGCTCTGCTTTAGAGGGAGTGTCTGCAGAAGATTCTGAGGTTCAACATGGTACGACAAGATGCACAAATTACTGATGGCTCTATGCTTTACTGAGAGTAAAGAAAATTCCAACCTTTGCTTCAAGGTTGAAGGCAGAAGACCAATGATGCTCCTGTTATATGTCGATGACTTGTTCCTAATAGAAAAGAGGAACTAATTAAAGATGCAAGAAGGAGACTTGATTCCAAGTTCAAGATGAAGGACTTGGATATGATGCACTACTTTCTAGGCATGGAGGTGTGGGAGAATGCGGATGGAATCTCCCTGAGACAAGGGAAGTATGCTGTAGAGATCCTGAATAGGTTCAGGATGACGGACTGTAAGGCCATGACCACACCTTTGGCATCGAACATGAAGCTATTGAGTGATGCTTCATTAGAGACGGTTGATTCCATGATGTATCGTCAAATGATTTTTTCCCTGATGTACCTGACAAATACAAGACCAGATATTTGCTTTGCTATGAACACATTGAGACATGTTCACCTTATGGTTGCAAAGCATGCAGTGAGGTACCACAAGGGTACAGTTGAGTATGGGATCAAGTATGATACGAATCATAATATTAACCTGGAGGGTTATGTGGATTTGGATTGGGAAGTGTCATTAATAGGAAGAGCACTTCAGGGTGCTGCTTCAGTATGAGATTAGGTGTGATCTCTTATTTTAGCAGGAAGGAGTCCTGCATGGAGCTGAGAATAGTCGAGGAAAAATATGTTGCCACTTGCTGGGATATTTGGGAGGTTGTATGTTTCTTTTGAAAAATACTATTTGATTTGATTGATCTGACTTGCATTTTTGTAAGATGTAGAGAGGAGCAATGAAGCTCCAATACGTGATCCAGATTGAGATCTCTTGAAAGAGGGAGTTCTAGCAGAGACAGTGAGACAGGTTTTCTAAGCATAAAATCCTGGTGAGGCACGTAGGTGGACAAGATGTAAATGGTCTTGTAGGTTGTCCTTGGATGTAATCGGTCCTAGAAAATCTTGTAGCTTATCCTTGGACGTAATCAGCCCTGATGTGATTCTATGCTATAAATGGCCAAAATGAAGTTAGAGTACTTCATGGAGAAGCTTGGTGTTCTCCATATCGAGGTTCCCTCCAAGCAGAAGTGATGATTCTGTGTTCCTTTCTAACATGGTGGTAGGCGGGTCCTCCCATCGTCAGATGTAAGTGTCGATCCCTTCTGACATGGTGGTAGGTGGGTCCTCCCATGGTCAGATGTAAGTGCGGAGCCCTTCTGACATGGTGGTAGGCAGGTCCTCCCATGGTTAGATGTAAGTGCGGAGCCCTTCCGACATGGTGGAAGGCTAGGCCTCCCATGGTCATATGTAAGTGTTGATCCCTTTTGACATGGTGGAAAGCTGGGCCTCCCATGGTCAAATGTAAGTGTAGAGAATTTCTGACATGGTGGCACGCTAGTCCTACCATGGTCAGATGTAAGTGCAGAGCATTTCTTAGATGGTGGTAGGTTGGGCCTCCCATGGTCAAATGTAAGTGTAGAGCCTTTCTGACATGGTGGAAGGATGGGCCTGCCATGGTCAGATATAAGTGTTGAACCTTTCTGACATGGTGGTAGGTTGGGCCTCCCATGGTCGGATGTGAGTGCTGGGCCTTTCTTACATGGTGGTAGGCTGGGCCTCCCATGGTTAGATATAAGTGTTAGACAATCCTTTCTGACATGGTGGCATGCTAGGCCTCCCATGGTTAGATGTGAGTTCTGGGACTTTCTGACATGGTGACAGGCTGGGCCTCCCATGGTCAGATGTGAGTGTTAGGCATGTCATTATGACATGTATACTGGATTTGTTCCTACCATGGTCAGATGTAAGTGTTGGATGGGCCTTTTCAACATGATGGCAGGCTGGGCCTCCCATGGTCGGATATAAGCACTAAAGAAGACCTACCTAGAGGCTAGGCCTACAACTAGCATGAAAAAGGGCTGGCTCCATAGAAATTCCTATGATGAGTAGAATTGAGAGATAGCACCATTTGATCGAGATAGCAGAAGCAATGATGATGATGATGATCCAGTGATGATCCAGCTTTGATGATGATCCAGTGATGATCCATCTTTGATGATGATCTAGTGATGATCCATCTTTGATGATGATCCAATGACAAAGACTTGTGCTGATGAATTGTGTCAAGAGAATACCTTCCTAGTTAAGAGGGAGTGTTGATGTATTTGTAACTTCGGAATGTCTTCACTTGTATATTTTATATTGTACCTCGATTTTCCTATCAGGATAATCATTTGTATTTCATTGTACCCCGATGTTCCTATCGGGAGAGTCATTAATATAATAAATTCATGCAAAGTCAATGAGGTTTATCCTCCATTGTAAGTTGTTGCAATAGACCCCACAATTGAGTTGATTTTAACCCTCCTTGTTGATCAGGGGGGTAAATTCCCCATAGTTGAGGGGAACTGTGGTTATTAGACTCTCCTAGAGATGTCAGCCCTGGTAAGTAATTGTCAAGTCAAAAACTAGTATAAATAGAGAGTGAGACTCTCTATTTGTCACATTCACTCACTCAACTGGGGCGCATGGGTGAGAGAGGAACTGTTGGAAAAAGTGAGAGAGATAAACTGTCAGAGATCATCTTTATGTTTTCGGGTTTTACTTTTTCTACTAGTGCTCATTCTATCTCTGAGGAAGTTGAGGGGTTTTCTCCTTTATGGTTTCCTCGAGGAATATTCTTTGTGTCTCTTGTCTCTTGTGATTATTGTTGTGCATGTTATTCTCTCAGATAAGATCCTAAGATCATATTGTTTAAATGATAAAAATCTAACATTTAATAGTGCGACATTCGATGTTTAGAAAATTTGATGTTGCATTGTGAAATATGGCCATGTAGTTCTAAAGTTAAACATGCCTTGTTAAAGTCAACTAAGGTTTAGTACGTTCAAACTAAAGTAAAACATGGTTGTCAAAAGTTAACCATGGTTCACTACATTGTCTGGTATATGCTGATACAACCAAATATGCAACACATGAATAATGTGGCATTCAATGTTCATCAAGGGTTATGTTGCATTGTGATGTTTTGCGACATTCTAGCATTCATCATTTTTTTATGTTTGATTGTGGCATTCCTCCACATTTATGTCACTATCTGAAATTAATCTTTTCAATATTTGTCGAAGGGTTTCCAAGGGTTTTGTAACATTGCAATGTTGATCAAGTGTCATTTTTTATTGCAAAATTAAATTTCTAATCATGTTTTAGCTATGTAAACTTATATTATTATTTTTAATATTTTTAATTAAATTGAAAAAAATAATATTAACTAATAATTCAAATTAATATGATATATATTAATAATAATTAATATCATATATTCGACCACAAAAATAAATTGTTTTAAAGTATAATTTTATCATTAAACATATTATATCTTATTAAATTACTATACTAAATTCTGAAAAGAAAATGTTTTAGAGTTTAAAGTTTCATAATATTAATTAATAATTTTGATTTAGAGTTTATTTTTCTTTTTGAAACATAAATACATTATTTTCTTATTTTATATCTTTTTTTTTAGCGTGATCAAAATATATCTCAATAAAAGACAATCTCTATGTACAACCATACTCTTCATTAAGTCAAATATTAACAATGAAATGAAAAATAATTAAATGTTTATGTTTGCACTTATCATAATCTAGAATTGTTTTCCTTTAATATTTAATATTCATGTTGTGTAGACATTATGATATAAGAAAGTTTTTTTCTCTAATATTCATGATTTGTAGACATTATGATATAACCCTAGGTGTTTAATGATATATAATATTATTGTGAATTAAATAATAATATTTCATTATTACTTTGAATATAGTAATTTAATTAAAGAACATATCCCTAATCCCTAATGTAAATTCATAATGTAATTAATTAATTAAAATGTAACATCATAATTGAAAGATATTATCATTAATTAATTATTAAATTTTTAACTAATGAAATCAAATCACTTCATTAAGATTGTTTTATTAAGTAATATTTGTGTTTAATTAAGTATCATATTATTACAATTATTTAAATAATATTATTGCTATTAATACTTTGCATATTTGTCTACAGGCCCACCCGTTACTAGCAACAACCACATTAATTTTATTAATGTGTTCGATTACATCAATATGTGTAAATTAGGCACATACTTTTTATATTAATGTTTTTCCCTATAGTATGTCCCTAATTTACACCTATCGACGTACTCTGATACATTAATAAAATTAATATTAATTTTCTTAATGTGGTTGTTGCTTGTATATATGGAAAGTAAAATATCTAGTAAATGGAGGGTTTCTTTGACCATCATTTAAGTGAAGTTTATTTAAATCTTAATCAAGATGCATTAAACCATAACAAGATACTATTATCATGAAATGAATCTATGTTGTACATTTGTTACACTTGGGTTAATCTTGTTAATCCACTCAAACAAGTCCAAAATATGGCCACAAGCAAACTGGTTGGTGAATGCACATAGCCACAACCAACCACTTAGTTTGGTAATATAGCTAGTTGTTAAACAAAGGCTAATTATATAAATTTATATCCATTATTCATACCACATTGTGAACCTTAATATAAGGACAAAACAAATACTATTTAATAAACAAAAAAAAAACTAATATGAAAATACAAAAAAATCAAATTGTTACATATTTCTTTAACCACCCTTTTATTGAAACTTATTTAAATCTTAATTTCGATGAATGTAAGCATAATAAGATAAAACTACCATGAAATGAATCTTTACTATAAATAATATCTAAATGCCTATTGACATAATTATGATGTTTTGATTAGCTATGTTTTTTTTATTCATAGAAAATAATATCAAAAAAATGTTTTAGTTATTGTTTTTTTTAAAGTAGATGAATAAAAAAATAAAAAATAAAAATAAAAAAAAATAAAAAAAAATAAAAAAATAAAAACTTTTTTTTCAAATGAAAAAAAAACATACTTTAGAGAGATGATTTAACATTTTGAAATTAATTATTATTATTATTATTATTATATACCATATATTGAAAGTTAAAAGTGTACATGTTGAGCTTTATACATTCCCTTAAAAAAAAAAAAAATCTTCCATGATAACTTGGCAAATCTTTTTCCTTCTTTAAGAAAGATCTTCCATGGCAACCTGCCAAATCCTTTTCCCTCTAAAATGGAGCTTGTTGACCTGAAATACTACTATTTGGATTAATGAGAACATGAAATTGCAAGAATATATGCTGATGAATTTTTATAAAATGTTTGTCAACGTATTCAAACTAAACATACCGGGTCTACCTCCTCCACATCTCCAATGAATGACAATCCGCCACAGTAGCTAACCATAAAGCGTTTCCTAGAATCTGTTCAACAGTTTTAATATCTTTATCCATATATTCTCAAATAATTCGAAATAAACCCATCATTTTTTAAATAACCCACATATTGAATAATTGATCAATATAATGATGAAAGGTGATTATTACAAATGATTTCCACCACTTATATACAACTTAGGCATTGGATTTGAAACGTCATGTCTTTTTAATATTATACCTATTAATGACTATTAATTATTATTAATCATATTTTAATTATATTCGGAAGAAGGAAGCAGACAAAGCACCATGAGACAAGGCATAAGAAAAGGAAGGCTAACAAATCAGCAAGGGTTGTCGGCATTACCAATGACGATTATACCCTTCTAGTGGAAGCAATGAGAGAAATAGCAACCCAAAACTTTAATAACATGGATGAGCGACAAAAAAATATCACAAGCAGTATTACAGACTTACACGAGACACTTTGCAAAGTAGTAAAAGAAGTACGAGTAGTGGTCGACTATAGAACACAATTGCCACTATCGCAGGACTTAGCTAGCTCTTCAGAAAATGACCGAGTTATGTGTCAATACCTATCCCACCAATAAAGACCCAACTTGTGAGAGAAGCACTCGAATTGGGAACAACATAGATAAATATTATGGCCAAGAACTTGGGTCATATCACCATATATTTCTCTCAAATGTCAATGTACGAAGTATATGCCATCCAAAATGTCGTAGTGGAAAAAAAGAAGGTCCGAGAAGGAGCATTGGTTAAAAAAGTTAGAGCATCAAAAAAGACTGTTAATAAAATGAAGAAAACAGTCAAGAAAACGAAACAAAAATCCAAAACCTGGGTGGAGGACAGGCACCGGCTCGACATGGTTGTAACAATAGCTTGCAACAATTTTGCAGACAAAGGCATAACAAATTAGATTCTTATAGAATCCAAGTTCATTCGACTTGGAGATATCGTAGAGGACCTCCGCAAAAAGGTAGCGGAGTTGGGAGCATAGGTAACACCTAAAACACCCCCAGAAGTGGTGGAAGAAAGAAGGAAAACAACAACAAAAACCGTGAATAAGATCGAAGAGAAAGAGGAATTGTGTGCCAAGGAAGTCAAACAAGTTTCTCGGACATGGGAAGCATTCATCAATGATGAAGAGTTAGAGAAATTCACGGAGAAGTTGCATACTGCTGAGACAGAGGCAACCCAGATGAAGATTGAGATGAAGAAACTGCCCTTACCAAATAAAATGGCTAAGGCTATTGAGATGAAGAAACTACAATAGAGGCAGATAACTCACATAGTCACAAAATTATAGGTAGAGGTAGAAAGTGTTACATTCATTATTCAACCTGTACATGAGAAAGTGCGACAAGCAGTAGAGTCAGTAGTTCGTATGATCTAGGTGGATTATCTCAAAATTGATAAAAGTTAAATTCTTCAAAATTTAAATTAAAGGTTATAGGGTGAAAGAGTTCATCATCAGCTTTCTGTCAACACTCGTTTTGTGGAAAACAACCTCCAGATGAAGAAGTTGTCAACATTTGAAGTTTCGACAGGAATGGTTAAAAATGGTGAAAATGGCAAAAAAATGGTCAAATTGTTTTAAAAAATGGTAAATGTATGGTTGGTATAAAAATATTGGTTGGATTCTATGGAATTTGAATCCAATACCTCCAAAGTTCCTACATCCTTCATAATGCCCCACTAGCCAAGTTCCTGCACATGTTTCTTATGAATCATTGGTCAAGACTTGTATATATGAACTTGATAAGGTTTTGGTTATAGAAAAGCAAAGGGGAGGTGAGGGTTTATCCCTCGACCCCATGTCAACACTGAGACCCCCCTATCATGGGATAATGTGTAACATGGAGCTAAACAGTGGAACCATATCTATAATGTAGCGTGTAACTATATAACATATACATATAACGAAACCCTATCCATATCATAAAAAACACACTATGTGCTAAACCATGTATCATTGCCATTTCAAAACATGCCAACATATAAACGTTAACGAAGTTTGGGGAGAGGCCCGCGGGTTTGACCCTAAGACCTATGCCCCATAAGCCGGCATGTTAACCATTGGGTTATATCCCATTCATTGGTTATGCCACTGGATAGAACTCTTAAGAATTGGAGGTGTATTTCCATGGAGAAAACGGGCGCGTGGCCAATGGACCACAACCCCAAAAACTACCTTAAAAACTTATAAAAATCCACGATTTCTACCTATGAGAGGTCAAGTTCAGGAGTTTTACAATACAGGGGTTGCACAGAAATCGAGATAAGTACATGCACATTGTCCCAAGGTGTACATTCCATTAATGGGCATGGATCTCGAGGTGGAATCCATACAGTTTGTACTCTTTTGTTTTAGTTGCAGGAAATTTGTCTCCTTTTACATGCTAGAGGAGATATCAAGCACATATGGTCAGTTTTATACTCATTTTTATCAAAATTTTGTAAGGAGTTGAATGGTATTGTTTATTTCTATTTCTGAGTGACATAACTTAGAAGTGTTTCCAGAACACTCATTTTATAAGCTTTTGAAGACTTAAAAGATCGGCCTTCCCATTGAAAGTGGCTCGGACATGTATCCTAGGAGGTTTGAACCAGGGATGATTTTAAGGAACCCTACTTATTTAAAAGTGTATAAATGTTGGTGAATCTCACCAATTCTTAAAACACCAACTATAAAATGTTTGGCGATATTTTTCAAAAAATATTTTGATTTCCAACGATTTTATATCGTTTATATAGTAATTTGGCGATTTTTAGGGTGAAAAAAGTTTACCCCATCAAAATTGGGCAAAACAGGGCTTCAAAAAATGCAAAATGGCAAATCATTTTTTGGAGAAAACCCCCTAAAAATAGCCCACGGGATAAATTTCACCCCTAAAATTATCTCTGGTTTGAACTCCATTATCAGTTGTTGTCTTCATTTCTAGTTTTCATATATATTTTTATTTGCTTATGTGAATGATTTAAAGCATTTGAAATTCAGTTTTGAATCCTATTGATTGAGTATTTAACATACAAATTCACATGAAAATTTATGGTTAAAAGATCCTGAAATTTCATTTCAAGTTTGGTCTCAAAGCTAGATAACCATTGCATTATGAGTTTATGTTAACAAGATCTAGGATATAGCATGGTGAAGGAGAACTTGAAGTGTTTGATCCAAATATTGGTTCAAGAAGAGGTAAAATGTCTTCACCAAAAGGAGAAGAAGCAACTTCTTCTATCCCATCTGAAAGGCGAATTTCTTAAAGCTTTCATGAGAATGAAAACGATGGTAGAGAATCTCTATCAATATCAAAAGAGAGGTGAACAAGGAGGTCCATCTCATGCTGAAGGTAAAAAATAAGGAGGTGGTGAGAAACCTCCTAAATCTCCACCATCTTCTCTGTCTTATCTTTATGGTTCTTTACATTTGTTCTTTGAAAAGCAAAAAGCAAAAATGTCTTTAATTTGCCTCAATTAAAGCAAGATATTAATTTTGAATTACCTATGTATAATGGACAGATTAATGCTGAAAAATAGGACTATTGGGTCCGTCAAATTGAATTTTATTGTAGAATCCAAAATTTTATTGAAGATAACATTAAGATTCAGTAGGCTTCTCTCCGAGTTGGAGGGACTACTCTCATTTGGTGGGAGAGAATATCACAAGAGGATCTTGCCACGAAAGGAAAAAGCATCTCCTATTGGTATGATTTCACTTCAGCACTAAAAAATAAATTTTATCCATTAGGGTATATGCATCAAGATATGATGGACTGGCAGGGTCTGAGGCAAGGTAAGGGCATTTTGAAAAAGAACATTGGTACTTGCTATACCTCTCTACACCCATGAAACTATTCTCAAATATATAGGAGGATTACATAGTTATTTGCGTCATATGATATTGATGTTTAATATGATTATCCTTGATTAGGTGTGTGTTCAAGGAACTCACATAGAGACGAAGGGGAAGAATACCAAAGATAATTTTTCCAAGAAACCTTTCGAACCTGATGGAAACAAGTCTAAAGGTAAGGGAAAAGATAAACACATAGCTACTATGAAGAAGGGAGGAGATAAAGCTACCTGTACTCATTGTCATAAGAAAGGTCATGATGCTTCCAAATGATGGAAACTTCATCTGGAGCTCAAGCCTCAGAAGTTTTGGAATAAAGAAGACAAAAGGACTACAGCAGCAGCAATCCAACATGATTTGGGGTCAGACTTTGGGGATGAAACTAGGGTGGTTTCTACAAGCATTCAAGGTAAAACTCCTTCTTTTTATGTTTCAAGAAATGAACCTATCATTGATGAAAGAAAGAGGAATGAGTTATTTCATATTAGAGTTGTCAAAACCACAAATTTTCATAAAAATTTAAAATTTTGAAAATACATAAAATGCCGGGATTGCGGTCTGCTAATAGCTAACAGTTATCTATAAAAGAATCAGTTACGAGATTAGTTAATATATAATCTTAATTAAGTAACTTAGCATTCTAATTTTTGATACAAGGTTAGGTTTAACTTGTGCAATAATTCCTCTTTCAGTTTGTTGATGAGTTTTAATTTGCTACAAGTAGGTGGAACTGTCTTTGGATTCTGGGGCTTACTTAGTGTTTAAGCTAACGCAGAAAGCTTATTGTTCTTACAGGTTTTACAGGTATGAATGATCGAGTAACTCCTTAATTCCATAAAGCATCCATCGATATTTCTATTTGCAAAAATAAAAAGATTGGTAAATAAGTTGTTACATAACAATCTACTTCTATAGAGTAAAACAAGTAGTTTTGTTTTCTTCAATTATTCTTGTCAACGATATATACATAGAAGAGTTTCTTTCTTGAATGTAAAATAGCAATAGTAATTACTTTGCCTGGTTTACAACTTGTGATCTATGTTGTAAGTTATTTTCACTTAGAGTGCATAACCTGAAATGTTGTAATGATTGTTCTAACGGTGATATGCATTATCAACTTATATTAATAGTATAACCAATTGCTTGTTATTCATCTTCTGTAATGAAGATTATTGTCTAAGGTTTTAAACATGACAGTGAACATAAATTCCTAATGAATTAGAATCTAGTGGGATTGTTCCACTTCAGTTTCTTAATACTTTTCATGAATTAAGCTTCTAACCACAACAATTAACTTAGGTCAAAGTCTTTAAGAGAGATTGCTTTATTACCTCATGCAAGCACTAGATAGTTCTAGAAATTATGTTACTAATCAAAAACATGGTGAAACTAATAGTACTTGTCATGGTTGAGTAAATAACCAAAAACCATTAAAATTCGTTGATTTGAAGTATGTAAAGGATTCAGAGCCATCATCCTAGTATTTTCCACCCACTGAAACTATATTTTTCTATGATACTTACCAATACACACATAAACTATCTTGATTATAATGCACCCATGTTTACCAGTAATTCTGGTTATAAACAAATAAGATTTATAAAGTTCATGATCCTATTTAAAACTATGTTGGATAAAATTATCAAATCACAACACAAACGTTGGTGGTAACGAGATTAGCTATGCAAGGTCTATTATGAATACTTTATTAACCTCATAGTTTGGCTAGGTGATGAAATAGCCTTTTAATTAGTATCTCCCAAGTATCATAAGATTTGCTTCATAAACTTAGTTACGATAGTTCAAGGCTTATCAACATTTATAACTATACTATTGATGTTATGAATAAATGGATAAACCGTTAGTGAAGAACTAAGATTCTATGCATAAAATACTTTGGGCAAGAATATTGATTATGAGATTGCATCGATTTCATGATCAACAAAAGCTTAATATGAATACACATATAATTATAAAGTTCATATTATAACTAGCAATGAAAAAGGGATGTGGCGTTGGACCACTCCATCGATGGGATTATGTGTGAGATTTTGTATAAAAGCAAAGGATTTGAAATCGCCCTCGTCCTAAACTATATGATGACTATATGATAACCTTGGCAAAGATTCGAGGGTTCATGGTTTATGCCCATTAAACCGTAGGTTGGCATCCATGATCACATAGAACCTTTGAATTATTTAAGTGCTTATATGATTGTGCATAAAATTATGTTTTAAATCATTGTGAATTATTGGCATGCAGGAACTATATGATTGACCCACTGCATGGTTGAATAATTTATGAGACCACATGTTTTCTTCTTGGCCAAGTGTTGGAAGTATAAGAGTTTGTGAACCCTAGACTTTGTCATTCTCCTCTGTGGATTTCGGGCCTTCGGGCTGCTCTGCAACTATTTTTCGTGGCCTCTAGGATTACCCTACTGTGAATGAAATGAGCACCGCATCCTGGTTTACAATATTCAGTTTGTCTCCTTCGTTCTTGAACGTTTGTTTGCACTGTGAGTTTACCCTGGCAAGAGTTGTTGAAGGTCGTGACTTTAGGCTTATGGCCTGGCCTGTGAGTGGCTTTGGGGTTCGTTCCTCCATGGCCTGCCTATAGGAATAGTTTAAAGGGGTTAATTGCTTCTGTTATAGTTTGGTTTCCATCATAGGGTTTCCAGAGTATGGTTCTCATACTTCACATTGTGGTGACAGTTCGAGTTGCACCGTCCGCTTCTTGCTTAGCCGTTGCTCCACCTTCTTCTGGCTACTACTAGTAGTGGTTTGTGCATGAGTTTGAACCATCTCTGTCACAGGAGAAATGAAGGGTTGGCTCTTTGTCTCGCTGTTGGCGGCGCTACTTTTTCTCGGTGGATACATTACCTTCGCTTCTAGGTATTGAAAATTTATTTTTAAACAGTTCATAAACTTACTCTTAACTCAATTATAATATGATGCACAATTTTAATGTTGTGGGTTCTTATCCTTGCAGGTAACAGTTTACAACTCTCTTTACAACTGGTACAAACGAGTAGGGTCGGCTTCCTAGTTATGGGTAAGCCCTGGTCAACCCATGGCAATCCATGCTTGTTCAGTTCTTTATGGAACAGTTTCGGTTGGAAGTTACGGCCTGCAATTGACCCTTCATGGGTTACTATTTCTCGGTTTACTTATTCAGTTTTTGCTAACCCTTGCTGTTAGCAGGGTTCTCCGGATTATGCCGTGACTTGTAAATTTTGTTTTACTTGTTTAGTGTTTTGCTAACCCTTTCTGTTAGTAGGGTTCTCCGACTTATGCCATGACTTGTAAATTTTGTTTTACTTGTTTTGTGTACAGCTATGTAAAAAGATTTTGCGGCCTGTCAAGCCATTCTCTATTTAAACTTTAAGTATAAATATTTAACTCTCTTGAGCTCGAACTCGGTTATTTTGATGCTCTTACTGTAGTTTGTATACTAGGGTTCTAACCCTTATTCGACTGTGTAAAGAAATCTTTACTTGTTAAGTTTATCTTGCATTAAATTGTATTATTATAACATGTTCTGTTATTTCTTTCTATTATAATAATTAGTTTATAAGCTCGGATATTCGAGCAAGGGTTAATCCTGTTAGTGACCTGTGTATAAAATAATTTCTTTAATTATTCGGTAGGTTTTTAGTTCAATAATAAATGTTAAATTAATTATTTGTTACAGGTTTATAGTTGTTATACTTTCATTGTTATCTTTCTCTGTCCTTATAGGACTGTAATAATATTTTATAGTTTGAAGGTTCAAAATACTAAATAACCCAAATCCTTGGATTATTGCTTATTTGAATATTAATTACAATGTTATTACTTGGAATTACAATGTTAATACTATAATTTATAATGTTTAATATTAAGAGGGTTTCGACCCTGTACTTTCCTTTATAATTATTCTTTGTTTAGTTTATTTAAATGAATTAGTTCATTTATAAATATTATTTATTGAATATTATTTACCATTGCATTCAGTCTATCTTATTTAAATAAGCACCTAGATAGGTTTTGTTATTATTTCCTTGTTACAATGTTATAATTGTTGTAGTTAATTTATTTGTAAAAAGAGTCATACTAGAATTAACCTACTTGAAATGTAAACATTTGCAAATATAGTTAACCAGTATGAACAATAAAATAAACTATGTAAAATAACTTGGTTCTTTCTTCATAGAAATAAATGAGTGTTTACCTAAGTTAATTCTTTTACCTATGTTACAAGTTAATAGTATCATTTTACAAAATACAGTTTAAAATAAGAACAATAACCTATTTACTGTGATAACTCACTAAAAGAAATAAACCTGCTGACTGTAAAGTATTATGAATACTTCTTTGCTAGCATTATAAATACAATAGTGTGGTTTTAAACAATAACTTAATTAGACAGATTAATATTCTTTCCTAAAAACATCTATATACATAAATAAATTACTCCATTGTTCTGAAATACAAAATAACTCTATTCAATCCGGATTTCTATCATATCTTCATCTATTTTAAACACACTACCTGTGATAGAGTACAGTCTAGTTCGTTCCAGACAGGGAAAAACATAGGTAGGATTATCTCATCCAATTACAGATTCAACATTCAAATAACTAAAAGATTACAACTCTAACTGTTCACTACAAAACATGTAAATAATTCACTATTCATTCATTCTCAGATATAAACTTTTAACACAACAAATAAAAGACTATAGAACCTGTTTTAAAGCTGGATGACAACAACGTTGGGAGGCCGTTCCTCCCTACCAACTCCTGGAGAGCTCTCAAATAGCGTCTTCTCAGGACCCCTGAGCCTGTTCTTGGTCTCCTTGGCTGGTGAAGCAAGCAACAAAATACTAGTCCAATGAATCAGTACTAACTCTGCTCTCAGCAGCAAGATCCTTCAGCTGAATAGCTGTACTAGATCACTTTCTGCAGTTTACCCCTCAAACACATTCCACAAATTCTCTTCCCAATGAAATCCTCTGAAGTACATTCACCTGAATGGTTCTCTTCTTGGAATGAGCAGCCTCAGCTCTCTTCAATGGGATTTTTTTAATTAAGATTGCCTAGGTCTTTTTGGGTTAGTTGTCATTAATTGAGCCACCTGCTCTAATCCCACTTTCTTGGGGGATCATGACCCCAAATGTAGGGAGGTTGCCACCTACAACATTGGAAGTGTTTGAGGATGCTATTACTTGTCTATTTGCTCTCCACCCAATCTCCTCCACCAAATTGACCAGTAACACTCTTTTTGATAGCTCTCCCAAGCTATTGTCTCCACTTTTATTTATTTATAATTAAATATTCAGAATTACATTCAATATCCTTGACTCTGCTGAGTCATCATTTACAACTTAGCATATAATTTAACATAATGTCTTGGAATAAAATCAAATAAGATAATATTATTTTGCAAAATTGGGGCATGTGACAAGAGTAATCTCTAAACATACAAAAATTGATACTCTTTTTTATAGTGGATCACACGCAAACCTCATTTTAAAAGAAATTGTTAAGAAATTATAATTGGAAACTAAGATACACCCTAAATCATATCCACTTGGATGGGTATGTGATAATGCACAATTACAACTTACAAATCAATGTAGACTTAGGTTTTCCATCACTTCTTGATTTTTTGATGAGATAGATTTAGATGAGGTTCCATTGGATATCTGCGGCATTATGTTGGGTAATCCATATTTATATGATAGGAAGGCTATCTTTTACAGTAAGTATGGTATTGAATATATCGTTCGTGCACGTCGCATGAAAAAACTCTTTCTTTAGTTTCTGCAAATCAAATGAAGAGGTTAATAAATACAATTAAAAACTTTGTGCCTATGATAGTAAAATCAAAAGATGTTCAAAAAACTGAATCCTTTAAAGGTTGTGATCCTAAACTTAAAAACGACTTGATAAAAGTTGTATTTGATTATGATATTCTGTTTCAAGAACCTACAGGCTTACCTCCTAGAAGGAAAATTCAACATGAACTTCGTTTACTGCAAGATGCACCTCTTCCTAATATTGGTATGTACAGATCTTCCATTATTGAGAATGCAGATATAAAGAAACGTGTCCAGGAATTGATAGAGAGAGGGGCCATTTGACCAAGTTCCTCTATGTGTGGCTCACCAATTGTTTTGGTTCCAAATAAAGATGGCACACAGCATGTGTGTGTTGATTACAAGGCACTAAACAGGATCACAATAAAGAACATGTATCTTCTTCCTCAAATTGATGATCTTTTATATCAGTTAAAAATGCAATATTTTTCACGAAGTTAGACTTAAGAAGTGGCTATCATCAAATATGTATTCATGACAATGAGATTTGGAAGACTTCTTTCAAAACCAAATAGGGATTATATGAATGCATGGTAATTCCCTTTGGTATTTGTAATGCACCCGCAACATTTATGAGGGTGATGAATGATGTGTTTAGTCCCTTCATTGATGACTTTGTTATAGTCTACTTAGATGATTTTCTAATTTTCAGTCAAACTTGGGAAGAGCATGTCATGCATTTTAAATAGGTATGGGATGTACTTGTAAGGGAAAATTGTACTTAAATATGTCTAAATGTGAATTTGGAAAGACATATTTAGTTTATCTAGGTTACAATGTAGGGAGTGGTGAATTCAAGACTGATCCCTCTAAAGTTGAGGTCATTGTAAACTAGCCTAAGCCAAATAATGTAACATATGTAAGAATATTTTTGGGAGTAGCCCAATACCCGAGGGAGTTCATTGCAAACTTCTCCTTTATATCTTCCCCTTTACATTCTTTGACAAGTATTGCTTAATTATTTCTATGGGAAGGCAAGGAACAGAATCCTTCCACACAATGAAAGAAAAGATCAACACAACTCTAGTACTTGCACAGCGGGATCTACAACAACCATTTTAGATCGAAACTAATGCTATTGGTTATGCAATGGGGGAAATCTTAATACAACATAAAAAAACCAATATGCTATCATTCTGAGACTTTCTCTAAAAAAAATCAACTATCTAACCTATGACAAAGAGTTGTATGCATTAGTACAAAGTGTGAAAAAGTAGAAACATTACCTAATGGGTAAAGAAACAATCATGCATATTGTTCATCGGTCACTACAATATCTACAATCACAAAATAAGCTACAACAATCAAGGCATTTCAGATGGATGGGTTTTCTACAACAATTTCATTTGGTTATTAAGTATAAGAAAAGAATTCAGAACAAATTTACAGATATGCTATCTAGACCTCCAACAAATTCTTTATTGTCATTCAAAAAGTCCTTTAGTTCATTCAAGTTATGTTGAACAATATACTAAGGATGAGGATTTCAAGAAGTTTATGAATCACTAAGGCATGGCTATCAGAATAAAGAATTGAACTATCATATCAATGACAAGTTGTTGTATCATCTTGGAAAAATATGTATTCGACAAAGTGGAAGAGTGGATGTGATATAGAAGCTCACACTTCTCTCATGTCAGGACATTTTGGAGTAGGTAAAACTGTAGCACAATTACAAAAAAATTTCCATTGGCCTCAAATGAATGATACAATGTCCAAATTTTTAATATATAGTGTTATGCGTGAAACAAGTCAACCAAGTAATAGAAATTTAGGCTTGTACACTCCACTTACAACTCCTTCTCGTCCATGGGAAAGTGTTTCAATGGATTTTGTAGGATGTTTACCAATGTATAGAAAAGGAGATGACTATATGTATGTTGTTGTTTATCGTTTTAGTAAAATTTGTATACTCATGCCTTGTTAAAATCATATCACAGCTGAGATGACTCCTCATTTGTTCTTTCAAATTGTATGGGTCCATTTTGGACTTCCTACTTCTGTTATTTCTTATCAAGATTCTTTATTTATTGGGAAATTTTGGTCATATTTATGGGAACATATGGACACAAAGTTGAATAAAATCACAACATTTCATGCACAAACCAATGATCAAACTAAAGTGGTCATCCAGACTCGGTTGTTGGCTTCCTGATAGGATCCTCATTGATTAGCTTGATGATGAGCTGTATTCACAACTTGTTGACTATTAGAATATTATCTTCCATTGTAGATAGTTTCAACAAATAGGGCACCTTCAACAAGATTTTCCTTCTCTCCAAGGTCACAGTAACTCGGGTGCAAGAAAAAGAGAAAATAGGTGAGGAAGACTCCAAAGGTCGCAAGACCAAATATCACGTCGGTCTGAAAGTAAGAAACCTCAAAAGGATCGTTCATTTCATTTGCCACCCATATCTCCATCACAACCTCCTTCAGCTACAAAGTAGACTTCATTTCATCCTTCAATTCAACCATCTTCTCAAAAATCATAGAATCCTCCAGATAATGATATTGTGAGTGATATTATTATTTTCACAACTCCACTCTCAAGAAGTCATAAACGTCCCCATGAATATTAAAAATTAGATAGTGATAATCATGAAGACACTTAGATCCAGAACATCAATTTTCTGGAAGTTCTTCTACCTAGCTGGTCATTGTTTCAAACACATACGCTCTTGACAATTCCTCAATTTAGATTGATATTCGTAAGAAGAAAGGATCCCTCTCGGTAAACTCAATGACCTAGTAACATTCTTCATGTTTTTATTATGTATTTCCCTTGTGTTTCTATCGTGTCCTTTTCTTCATAGGTTAGTCATGATGTTTTACCTTGTATTCTTATGGGCATATAGTTTTCTAATTTCCCTATTCTCTTCAGGTGAGCGATTCAAGAAATCATTGGTTCACTTTGTACACTTTTTCTTTGTTGAATAGANTATATATATATATATATATATATATATATGTGTGTGTGTGTGTGTGTGTGTGTGTGTGTGTGTGTGTGTGTGTGTGTGTGTGTGTGTGTGTGTGTGTATGTATGTATGTATGTATGCATGCATGCATACATATATATATATATGGATTTTTGGAAAGTATACATACTTGACTGACACTTTGCATATGTTTCTGCCAAAAGAGAACAGGATAGCATCAGTTCATCATATGTAGTAGGGACACATTGGTTCCTTCAATTCTCAATATGAATGTTGTTAGCGTTTGTCTCTTATCTTTATGTTCTTCAACCCAGGTTTAGTCCCTCCTTTGCAAGAAACAAATCCAAATATATTGGCCCGATAGAGAAAGGCTCAATCGGCAGCACCTGCAACGCAGATGTCGTCTCACCCAATATATCTCTCTTATGGGTAACTGCCAGAACCATGTTTTCGCAATTGGGTGGGGGATCTCTCTTCCCTTCGAATTCTACCAAGGCACTCGACCGAAGTCGAGGGGGTGGATTACTTATAAAAACTATGCATAGTTAAGATGTGACTCTATTCAACCATCAACAGATAGTATAACAGTAAATATCATGGAGTATAGGCGATTCCAACTACCACAGTGCGAAAGATGCATATAACTCAATTTGTAAGCAAAAACATAAACATTCATTCACAAAAACATACATGTTACTCACATACATTTATCATTTACACATTTGACACAGTAATTAATGTGGAAACCCATCCGAGAAAATCCACAAAGGCGCTCTTCACCTGGCATGAGAAATATATAACAACTTTGTGTCTACGCACTGAGCTACAAACTTTGTTTTATATCTTCTTCTCTTATCTATACATGCTTCTCTCTCCTCTCATGGTATTTGGTATATGTTTCTGGTTCTTCTCTACTTGAATCTACAGTTGATCCACACATTTCCTGGATCAACCTTCCCTTCTCTACAACTCTGGGCACTTAGATGTAGACTTTTTTTACTCTTCACCAAGCAATTAGATGACTCTCTACCGACATACTAGCTGAAAAAACAACAAATCAGTAAGCAACTAAGAAACTGAGTAACCAAATAAATAAGTCACCAAGTAAGTAAGTCACACACAACCTTAGTTCTTCCTTCTTATATACTCTTACATGTCGCTCTCATCCGACTTCAGACAGTTATCCAACAGGCTATCATTCCTATTCTAGAAACACATGTCAGTAGGCACTAACAACCCCAATTATAAAGATTCTTCCATACATTTGAAATCCGTTGACTCTAGCCGACCTCGTACCCACAATATTTTTTACTATCTCTTTCCAGTCGTTGCATCATTACATGACTTCTGACATGGTTTCCTCTGTCGCCACTCCTCTTGTCACATATTTTCCTTTTATCACGACTTCTATTCTGTCGTGACTTCTATTATGTCGTGAAATTCCACTTCTATCACACTCCCTTCTTCCATCACGATATATTTTTCATTCACAATCTCTTCTTATGTCTACTCTTTATTCTGCTACTGCTTATGTCACAAATCCTTGTTCCTTCTTCCTTTTACTTCTAGCACGACTTCCTTCTTCCTTTCTGCGACTTGACTTTTTTCATACTTAGTGAGAATTCCAACTGAATTTTTCCTAAATTTTCCTATGCATAACAGACGCCCAAATGATGTATTTTTTAGCTAAAGAATGAAACTATTTTATGTTTGTTAACCTAGTCCAATTCACTTTCTAAATTTGCAAAAATACAAAAATATTGCTCTCTTTTTTTCTTCATCTACATCTAGTACTTTACTTTGTTTTTTTTCTTTGCTCTTTTTGGCATTCTTTTGCACCTTTTAGGGAAATTGTTGCTAAGCATGTTTATAATGTAACCGTATTCCTTTTACTATATATGCATGATTATTCTGCAACATACCTCAATTTTCAAACATAAAAAAAATCTCTAACCATATATCTTCATACATATTAATAAAATACTTAATTGTTATGAGGAATTGAAAACAAATAGAGAGTTTAAAGCATAACCCTTGCCATATTAAATGATCATCATCTCCTTAAAAATATTAAAAATCATTTTCAAAAAAGAATAGATATATATCCAAACAAAAACTTAAAAATCTAAGTTAGTGTTCTTTCGCCAGAACCATTCCGCAGTTTCGATTATGCGTTCTGCATTATCCTTTTTGCTGCGAAATTTGGGAACCAGAAACACAATGTGCGACAGAGTCCTTCGAACCAATTTATGCCTTCTTCCTTCCTCCCTTTCGTCTTCCACTACGGACCCAGGAATTAGAAATCAACTAAACGAACACCTTGTCCTTTTACTTCATTCCTTTCGACTTTTGTCTTTCCGCCTTCCACTGAGTACCTTGAAAGTCGGAAAACTCCATAAATGATCACTTGGTAATTTGGCTTTCCACCTTCCACCTTTCGCATTTTCTCCTTCTATTACGGACCTCATAAATCAGAAAACACATGGAATGAACACTTTGCCTATCTACCTTCCGCCTTTCGACTTCCACCTTTCTGCCTTCCACTGCGGATCTCAGAAATTAGAAAAACAATTTTTTTCCTTACCCTTTTTCCCATTTTTCACCTCCCGCCTTCCACCTTCTGCAGGTAGATTCTAGGGTGCAAAAAACACACTTTTTCCTTGGTATTTCTATCTCTTTCTCCACTTCCACCTTCCGCCTTTCCATATATGCTTTATGCACTGTTCATCCTTACGGAATAAACCTTGACCATCAATCTTTATTTAATGCATAAATTGGACTTTGGAAACTTCAAGTTTCGTTAACTTAATTCTTGACTTTCCACGATCCGCATTCCGTATATGCTTTCTACACCATTGATACTTATGCGGGTTTAATCCTGATCGTTGATATGCTTCTTTGCAGATTCCACAAGGAAACCTCCGTGATTAATATCAGTCGTTGATCTTCTTTGTGCATGTAATCTCAACCGTTCATCTACTTCTTTGCGGATTCCATAAGGAAACCTCCGTGACTATTATCAGTCATTGATCTTCTTTGCGGATACAATATCAACTGTTGATCTACTGTTTTTGTGGGTCGATGCCTAACTTTGCGGATTGCAGAAAGAGGGATTGCATTACAACTTTTTAGAACTAAACTTCTGTAATTCTGTCTTCCACAATTTTTGTGAACCATCAATCTCACTACATATTAGATCTAAACCGTAATTGATCTTCTAATTTTGTGGATCAACATTTAACTTTGTAGATTCAGGGGTTTCTGGTTTGATTTGGGGTTTTGATCTACTGTAAGCTAAATTGATCTGAAGATTAACTTGATGCTTAACAATTCTTTGCTTCTACCTTCTTTGTTAATAAGTTTAACGGTCAATCCCTAACTGGGCTAAGTTGATTAGGGATTCAGACTACAAAATTTTAAGGTTTCCTCTATGTAAAATCAAAATAATTTTTATCTATGGCATAGGCATAATACATATCTACATTATATCAACATTATAGATTTAGTCCACATTCAATAAACGTAATTAGATTGAGCATAAATGATACGAACATACTATGCCAGTTAAATGCAGGAATACACGGTATGTTTTAAAAAGAAATAGAGGATTCAATCCATTATATACAAAATCATGAGTTCTAAATTCTTCAAGTATTGGATTCGAAACTATATCAATAACAACCAGTTCTACCAACTTATGCTTAGAATGAGTTATTAAACACTACTGTAATAATATTTTACAGATCTAATATACTACAGAGAAACAGGGATATTTGTTCTACATAAATGCATAACCCTACTACTTGGATATGTAACTGTACATAAACATTTCACATACACAGCCTACTATAACTAGAATTAGTCATAAGAAAAACAGAGTAGGAATTATCTTGCACCAATGCTAGGAAAACAAAAGTGGAGAAGTTGTTCCTCCCAACCAACTCCCAGAGCATCCAAAGTACTTGCTCCAGAACCCTCGATCCTATTCATTGAACCACAAGAGAAAAATATATTAATGCGCCATCTCTTGCATTACACAGATGTTAATCCCCATCCAATGCTAGCATCCTGCTCCTCATGGACATACTATTAAATAGTATTTTTCCTAGAACTTGGTAATTTATGAGCCTCCTTCTCTTTAGCCCTCAACTAGGAGTGCAGACCTGGTTTTTGGGAATGATTCCTCATGCATCTTCATTTCTCACTCAGTGGTCTTTGTCACTTGTCATTTTCCTCTTGTGGGTCAACAAACACTCTTCAACAACTATATCCACTTTTTTCCCCTTCAACATATTTTATTAAATAGGGAATGTTTTATTACAAAATGTTTTATTCTTGACTTTCATGTCAAAGAATAATAAAATAATAATTAAGCTATTTTCCAATTGAATAAAAATTATTAATTCAGGGGGTATTACATACACCTCCCCCTAAAAGATAACACCGTCATCGGTATTATAAATTTTGTTTTTATTCTTCCACGTCATCCTCTTGGAATAAGTATGGATATGCCCCCTTTATATTACTTTACAGCTCCTAAGTAGCTTCTTTAGGACTAAGGTACTTTCATTGCACCTTTACATGTCTGATGCTACGATTCCGGAGTAAAAATTTCTATCCTGTCGAGAATGCGCTCTAGTCCCACTTGGAATGCTCCCTCTGGTTCCACCTGGATTACATTTCAGTCAATCACATGAGAAACATCATGAACATATATATTTATATACATAAACGTGAAACACATTATGTACTTTAATATTGGGTGGTAGGAATAACTGGCATGCAATCGACCCTACTTTGGCTAGGATTTCAAATGGCCTGTAATACCTAAGTGCCAATTTCTTATACTTTCCTGATCTCAAGGTACTTTTCTTGGGATTTACCTTTATGTACATATGATCACCCACCTGGAACTCTCTAGGAGTTATTTTTAAGTCACCATAACTTTTATGCGTGTCCTAGGAAACCTTCAAGTTTTGTTGTACCTATTTCATAGTTAGTTCCATATCTTCTAATAAATTAGGTCCTAACAGTAATCTATCAACAGGGCTACTCCATGAGATTGGAGTATTACACTTATGCCCATATAAAATTTCAAATGGACTCATATCTGCAAAAAGTTCGAAATTATTGTTATAAGCAAATTCAACTAAGTGTAGGTAGTCCTCCCACTTACCTAGTTTGTCCATAACATACATCCTTAGCATGTCTTCTAGAACCCGGTTTACCCTTTCAATACGCATGTTCGTTTGTGGATGATATGTAGTACTGAAGGTTAACTGGGTACCCAGGCATTTAAACAAGGATTTCTAGAAAGTACCTGTAAATTTCGCATCTCTATCCGAGACTATCACTTTTGGTACGCCATGTAACCTGAATATTTCTTTCATGAAGATGCCTGCAATATTAATAGCTTTGTAGGTAGATTTTATAGGTATAAAATGATCCGCTTTGCTTCATTTTTCAACCACAACGATGATGGAATCATTTTTTTCCTAAAATTCTTGGGCAATCCGATGATGAAATCCATACTGATGGTCTCCCACTTCCATTCTGGAATGGGTAGTGGTTGCAACAATCCTGCGAGATGTTGATGCTCTGCTTTAACTTGCTGGCATTCAAGGCATTGAGCTAAGTATTCAGCCACTTCCTTTTTCATGTTTGACCAAAAGAAGTATTTTCTAATCATGGTGATCATTTTATGATATCCCGGGTGATATCCTGGGTGCCCTAAGTATGGTATTTTATGTAGTTCATCCATGACTGTGAATTTAATTTATCTTATGTTCAGTATATATAGCATGTATTTATACAACAATAGTCCTTGTTGGTTTAGGCTAAAGTTTGTTTTTACATGTTCTTGTTCATTTTTAGCAGTCTTTTCTTCTAAATTCTGATATTCACCATCAGAATTCCTAGTATTTAAAATCTAATTTCCCAGATCAAATTCGTAGCTGCTGCTTGCACATAGTAAATTTGCATGTCGACATAAAGCATCTACTACTTTATTTTCCTTTCCCTTCATATGTTTTATTTCAAAGTCATACGCGCTTAGAAAGGACAACTATCTGGCTTGTCTTGCATTCAAATGATGTTGATCAAATAAATATTTAAGGCTTATGTTGTCTAAATTAAGTAAAAAACTTTCTCCCAATTAAGTAATGTCGCCACATTTTGAAGGCGTGAATTATAGCAGCAAGTTCTAGATCATGTGTCACATAATTCTTCTCATGATCTTTTAGTTTTCTGGATTCATAAGCTACAACATAATTGTCTTGTAGTAAAACTCCACCTAACCCTTCATTCCAAGCATCATTAAATACGACAAAATCCTTGAATGGATCAGCAATTTTTAAGATCAGGGTGGTGGTTAATAAATTTTTTAATTTGTTAAAACTTTCGTCGCACTTTTTATTCCACTCAAATTTTATGCCTTTATTTTGTAAGGAAGTTATGGGGTAGGAAATCTTAGAAAAACCTTCTATGAACTTCCTGTAATATCCAGTGATTCCCATAAATGATTCGATGTCAAATAAATTTTTAGGAACCGACCACTACATGATGGCCTTTACCTTATCTGGGTTGACTGAGATTCCATATTTGGACACTACGTGTCCAAGGTACTGAATCTTGTCTTGGAAAAAGTCACACTTACTGAACTTTGCATAAATTTGTTGTTCTCTTAATACTTGCAAAACTATTTTCAGATGTTCTTCGTGTTCTTGCTCATTCTTAGAGTAGATTAATATGTCATCAATGAATACAACCACAAATTTATCCAGATAGTTACTTAAGATGTTGTTCATTAAACACATGAATGCAGTAGGTGTTTTTTTCGACCCAAAGGGCATTACAACAAACTGATAGTGATCATAAAGGGTCCTAAATGTTTTTTGTAAAAATATCTTCATCTTTTATTCGCACTTGATGATAACCCAACCTTAAATCTATCTTTGAAAAGGTAGTTTCTCCACGAAACTGATCGAACAAATCATCTATCCATGGGAGTGGCTATCATTTTTTAATAGTCATTTTATTTAGTTTCCTATAATCTATACATAATCTTAGTGTACCGTCCTTCTTTTTCACAAACAAGACCGGTGGTCCCCAGGGAGACACACTTGGTCGAATTTACTTTTATCAATTAGTTCTTGTAATTTTGATTTTAGTTCTGTGAGTTTGATTATGTTCGTTCAGTATGGATCTTCGATTCTGGTACCGCTCCAGGTATCAGATCGATTGTGAAGTCTATATCCCTTTTTGGAGGGAGCCCGGAGACTTCTTCCAGAAAGATATCTTCGAACTGCTTTAAAACATGTATGTCTTCTAGTTTAGGATTCATATCATTTTCCTTATCATTCATTATATACAATGTGAATACCTTACATCATTTTCTTACTGATCTCTTCATTTGCAGAGCAGAGATTTCTCTGATGGTTACCTTCCTAGGAATTCCTTTCACTTTTATAATATTTTCATTATTCTCAATACATGCAAATGTTTTATCAAAATAGTTTAGCAAAGATTTATGTTGTTCAAGCCAATCCATTCCTATTAACATATCATAAGATCCTAAAGGCAATGTATTTACATTCACATGTGTAAGGGAATCATTCAACATTATCTTACAATTTCTAACAATACTAGTAACCTTTCTTTTTGTACATGTGGCTAATTGTACTAGCCATGACTTATCAAACTATTCAGGTACTAATTTGCATAAATCAACTACTCTAGGTGAAATATAACTCGGGCTTGCACGTGTATCATTTAAGATAGAGATAGGTTGATTGTTTATCATACCTTCGATTTTGACCATGGAATTCTGGTGGTATGCTTATCGATTTTCTAGTGCGACACAGATTCTGGGCATGCTCCTGGCCATATCCCCAACTGTAACTGCTTCCTAGATAGAATGAACATTAACCTTTTGTTTTGTTCCTGGACAGTCTTGAAAGTAGTGTTTCTCTCCACAGTCCCAACATTTTAAGAGTTCTTTTTGTGCTTGGTTTTTATTAGGAACAGTTTAGGGTACTACTGAATCTTGAGGTTTAAAACCTTTGTAATTGTTACCATGATACCCTCTATGGTTATTTCCCATGTTTTTATGGAACTTATTTTTTTCTTTTAGAATCAAAATTATTTGGCCTTTGATTTTTCCAAGCTGGTATACTTTTTCTTTTGTTCTTGTTTTGCTCATAACAGAAATTGGCCTTCCTCATCACTTCCTCTAGTGTCTTTGGATTGTCATATTCAGTCCCTTCTTTAAACATGAGGGGTGGGCATCTAAGGAACCATTGTATCTTGGGATTCTCATCAATTATGTAGGGGACATAGAAAAGTAAGCTTAAGAAATTACTACATAGTTCTTTCATGGTCATGGCCCCTAACCTTAGTTCATAAAACTCCTTGGCCTTTTCTTCATAATACTATTCAGATAAATATTTTCTTTAAAAAATATTCCTAAAAGTTTTCCAGTTACATATATTTATTTTATACCCTTAACTTTCTTTATGTCTTCCCACCATATATCTGCCTTTCTGGTCAGATTATAAATGGCCATTTTTTCTTTCGATTCATATGAGTAATTATATATTTGGAAATACTTTTTCATTCTAGACAGCCAGTCCTCTGCCTCCTCTCCCTTCTCGATTTCCCTATTAAACATGGGTGGTTTAATTTTCTTGAACTCCCTAGAGATTTCCTCATAGGGTCTGTACTTTTTATTCTTTTTATTTTTGTCACTACTTTCGCTTGACTCTTGAGATTTTATGTGATGTTTAACTGACTCTTCACTTGAAGTGTCAGGGTTATGTATGGAAAATTCCATCTTCATACCCTTATGTTTATTGTACGGGGTAGTTTTAGGCAGTTTCTGATCAAAATCCTCATTTTTATATTTTTCTTCATTGTGTATTTTTGCTAACAAGATAGTGTTCAGTTCATCTTGATCCTTCAGAATTCACTCGTTATATTCCTTAACCGTTCTTATTTCAGACCTTAGTTCATCTACCGTCCTTTTCAATTCAGATTTATTATCCTGACTTTCATTTAGATCTACCCAAAACTCTCCATCCCTTAGATTGTCTTCTTCATTATTTAAGGGTTGTTTCGGGCGATGTTCCTCTTCCGCAGACATTCCCGCATCTGCCATATTTCCTACAAAATATATTTGTACTTCTCTTTGTTGTGTAAAAAAGAATTTTCAAGACAAAATAAACATGAGTTAATTTTTTTTCCTATAGCAATAGTGTGTTAAGCCTATTCATGCCTAGTGCTAAAACCGCACTCTGATACCATATGTAACATACCTCAATTTTCAAACATAAAAAAATATATTCTATAACCATATATCTTGAGACATATTAATAAAATACCTAACTGTTATGAGGCATACAAAAAAATAGACAGTTTAAAGCATAACCCTAGCCATCTGAAATGATCATCATCTCCTTAAAAATATTAGAAATTTTTTTCCAAAAAGAATAGATATCCAAACAAAAACTCAAAAAGCTAAGTTACTGTTCTTCCGCCAGAACCATTCCGCAGTTTCGATTTCACGTTCCACGTTCTGCATGCCAGAACCGGAAACACAATGTGCGACAGATTCCTTCAAACCACTTTTCACCTTCCGTTGTAGAATCCGAGAATCAAAACTCAACGAAACGACCACCTTGTCCTTTGACTTTCCTCCTTTCAACTTCCGCCTTCCATTGCAGACTGCAGAAGTCAAAAAACTCCATAAAATGATTACTTGGTCTTTCAAGTTTATGCCTTTTGCCTTTCGCTACAAACCTCAGAAATAGGAAAACCCACGAAACGAACAATTTTCCTTTCTATCTTTCGCCTTCTGACTTCTTCCTTTCCACCTTCCACTGTGGATCTCAAAAATTGGAAAAATAACTTTTTTCCTTAACCTTTTTTTCCATTTTTCACCTCTCGCCTTCTGCAGGCAGATTCTGGGGTGCAGAAAACACACTTTTTCCTTGGGATTTCTGGCTCTTTATCTGCTTCCACCTTCTTCCTTTCCGTATATGATTTCTGTACTGTTGATCCTTATGGAATCAACCTTAACCATTGATCTTAATTTGATGCAGAAATCAAACTTCAGAAACTTCAAGTTCCATTAACTTAATTCTTGACTTTCTGCATTCTACATTTCGTATATGCTTTATGCACCGTTCATCCTTTTGCAACTTTAATCATGACCATTGATATACTTCTTTGCAGATTCCACGAGGAAACCTCCATGACTAATATGAGTCGTTGATCTTCTTTGCAGATGCAATCTCAACCATTGATCTATTTTTTTGTGGATTCCACAATGAAACCTCCGTGACTATTATCAGTTGTTGATTATCTTTGTGGATGCAATATCAACCATTGATCTACTATTTTTGTGGATCGACGTCTAACCATGCGGATTGCAGAAAGCAAGATTTCCTTACAAATTTTTGGAACTAAACTTTCACAATTCCATCTTCCACAATTTCTGTGAATTTTCGATCTCATTGTGGATTAGATATGGACCATTGATCTTCTAATTTTTTAGATCAACGTTTAACTTTGTTGATTCAGGGGTTTTTGGTTTGATTTAGGGTTTTGATCTACTGTAAGATAAATCGATCTAAATATTAACTTGATGATTAACCCTTCTTTGCTTCCACCTTCTTTGTTCATAAGTTTTACAGTCAAGCCCTAACTATGCTAAGTTGATTAGGGATTTAGAAAACAAAATTTCAAGGTTTCCTCTATGTAAAAATGAAAGAATTTTAATCTACGACATAGGCATAATACATATCTACGTTGTATCAAAATTGCAGATTCAATCCACATTCAATAAGCGTAATTAGATTGAGCGAAAATGATACAAACAGACAATGTCAATTAAATGCAGGAATACATGGTACATTTTAAAAAGAAACAGAGGATTCAATACATTATATACTAAATCATGAGTTATAAATTCTTCAAGTACTGGATTTGAAACTATATCAATAACAACCAGCTCTACCAACTTATTCTCATAACGAGTTATTAATCACTACAGTAATAATATTTTATAGATATAATATACTTCAGAGAAAGAGGGATATTTGTTCTACAAAAATGCATAACCCTACTGCTTGGAGATGTAACTGTACATAAAAATTTCACATACACAACCTATTGTAACTAGAATTAGTCATTATAAAAACAGAGTAGGAACATGGCCCCAATGCTGGAAAGACAAAAGTGGAGAAGATGTTCCTCCCAACCAACTACCAAAGCAACCAACTTACTTTCTCCAGAACCCCTAAGCCTGTTCGTTGAACCACAAGAGAAAAATATCTTAATGTGCCATCTCATGCATTACACAGATGTTAATCTCCATCCAATGCTAGCCTCTTGTTGCTCATGGACATACTATTAAATAGTATTTTTCTTGGGACTTGGTCATTTATGAGCCTCCTGCTCTTTAGCACTCAACTAGGTGTGCAAACATGATTTTTGGGGATGATGCCTCCTACATATTGAGTTCTCACTCAGTGGTCTTTATCACTTGTCATTTTCCTCGTATGGGTCAGCAAACACTCTTCAACGTCTATATCTACTTTTGTTCCCCTTCATAATATTTTATTAAATAGGGAATGTTTTATTAAACATCTTTGACCACTGAGTTCTCACTCAATGGTCTTTGTCACTTGTCATGGGCCTCGTATGGGTTAGCAAACACTCTTCAACATCTATATCCACTTTTGTTCCCCTTCATAATATTTTATTAAATAGGGAATGTTTTATTACAAAATGTTGTATACTTGACTTTCGTGTCAAAGAATAATAAAATAATAATCAAAGTATTTTCCAACAGAATAACAACTATTAATTCAGGGGTATTACATATTCTTTTTAGTTATTTCTATATGTGGCTTACCGGTTGGTGCATAAACTCTCTTGATAGGTTGTTAAATTCCCATAGTTAAGAAAAAAATATGACAATACCATAATTACAAAAAACAATTACTACCTATACCCAATCTTTGCAACATGGAATAAGTATACATTTACATATTTTAATATAATAAGTTTTAAATAAAATATTTATTAAAAAAAGTAAATGAATTTTATTATAAACTTAATTTTAAATTTCTTAAACAATAAAATAAAATAAACAACCCATCCACTTTAGTATTAATTTCCTACTTCACAAATTCGTCTATTAGAAGTGGGACGGGGAAAGGGAGTAAACTACTTAACCGACCATTTGCACCGATCGGACGACTTGGCTTGCGTGAGCAGTCACATCCGACGTTGTCGGTCGTCCGATCAGTGCAAATGGTCGGGAAAATAGGTCAATCACAGGGAAAGTGCTCATCAGACGAATTTTTCTCGTCTTTTAAGCTTAAATTTTTTTAGTAACTGTCATAAATGATGGCCATGTTGATATCGAAAAATGTGCTTTTGATTCTTTATTATTTTTTGAAAACAATTGTTATAGGTGATATTAATTTGAGCTAGTTGTAAAGTTGGAGGAGGTGGTGGTCATGGTATCACTGAAACTTTGATCACAAATATTGACACTTGAGACATAACCATTCTAATTTTTCAATCTGCCCATAGGATCAACGATTAGAATATGTTATTTCCTCGGTTCTGCCCCAGAAAAATAGTTCTTACTAGTCACAATAAAGGTTCTCCCTTCCATAAAAGACTAAATACGAATATGCTCTAATCTCACTTTTATTCCCTATCGACTTCGGTGTAGTTTCAAATTGTGTACACAACCTTCTATTTATTCCTCTATTTTTATGAGGATTTAAATGCATAAAAGAAAAGTACAAATTCCTTATTTTATTTTTTCCTCAAAAAAAAATCACAGCTTTATATTATAAAAAAATATTGTTTAAAGACCATTAGGTCATACATGAATGAGTATGAGATACTCAACAATTATCATTAAAATAAGAAGAAATTATTTACCTGTTTACATCCCAAAAATGAGGATTGCCCAGTTCATCAACATGTTATCAAAAAACATCTAGTGTTTACATGAATAAGAAGTTGTAATAAATACGCAGAGAAATATCACACTCGATAATAACAAGAAAAAGAGTCAGAAATAACTCAAACATATAGAACTGGAAACACCATGTAGATTTTTTGAATTTATACTTAGATCTAGCTGGGTCATGTAATCCAAGTTTGGAAATTCGATCTGTAGGATCATTGTGTTCTTTGAAAATGTGTAGATATGATATCCTCTAGAAATGGACACTGTTCCTAAAAATGTCCTCAAATAATGGAAGCAAGTAAATATTTCTATGAGGCTTTCCTATCTTCAGACAATCAATCACAAGTTTGGTATCACCAAAAATATGTATGCGCGGAATCCCAATAGAGAGAGCAAAAGTCAATAAAATTTTGACTGAGCAAGTTCAACATAGTTATTGGTAGATTCATCCATCCCAGTAGCAAAACTGAACCAGTGTTCATCCATTGAATAAATAAGACCACCAACACCACCAAACCCCCACTGACCCTAAGGAGCGCCATCCACGTAAGCCTAAGAGTAATATTTATCAATAATTTCTTCCTTGATGACTGTTAGAGGCTTGATAGAATCAACTCGGGGGAAGAGTTGAAGTTCCCCAAACATTTATCAGCACAAACTCATGGAAGGACTAAAACATCATAAAAAATGGCTTTATTCTTGGCAAGCTAGACACCCCAAATGATAAAAGCCGGAAGAGCAGCATACTCATGAAATATAATTTTATTTATCCATGAATTCAAAGTTTCTTGGACACATAAACCATTCAAGAAAAAAATAACACTAGTGAGCAGAGCAAGATGTCTCCACACATCCAACATGTATGGACATAAAATGAAAAGATGGGAGATATTTTCAACTGCTGAGAAACACAGTGGAAATCTGTTGGGATCACATTTGAATCGATGAACCAATTCATCCCATACAGGAGCCTTGCCCTCACAAATGATCCAAAAGAAAATATTGAGCTTATAAGGACAATTTAGATGCCAAATAATGCTGCACCGCCATATAGGAAGAAGTAAGTCCTCCATCTCTATGTGCGCTAAACAACCCAATTTAGGAACATAGCTACCACCATTTCCATTCTTAACCTAAAGATGATCATCTTTATTGTTACTATGAAAAAAATTGCTCGTAGATAGATACTGTATATATCTATCCCAATGTGGCCTCTCCAAAGCATTTAAGGCTATGTCATCTATTCATTATTATAATCTCTCTGAGAACTTTTTTTCACACTGGAAATGACAACTTTTTTATATTAAAAGTTGTATCATAATTACATACAAATAGAGAGAGGTTCTCTATTAGTCTCATTCAGACAAGTCGTCATAAAGACTATGTTGTAACTGATTCAATAATTAGACTTTTCATCCTACCAAAAAACTGATGCATCCAATTTATTACACCAAAGTTCATATCCATCAAAAAAAAATACCTAAAGTTCAAGAAATAGCAAAGTCTAACACTCAATAAAACAACAAGAGTAAATATTGTATAATTTCACAGTACTTAGTAAACTCTAATAGATCTTGTGTCTATCAAATTTTCATCGAGTATCTCCTCATATAAAATATATCCACCCTTAAGACCAATGGACTTTTTTATAATGTATTTTCTTCTCTGTTGAAGTCCCTATATATACGATGAAATGAAATTTGTGGAAATGAATCAAGAATTCCTTTAACCCTTCTTAGTTAGTGTATCATTTCCAGGGATAGGATTTAGTGAGAATGGTTTTCCCAATCAACAATGACTTTTGACTCCCCCACAATCTGTGAAGTATGGATGTTCTTTTTCTATGCAAACCATAATAAACCCCAAATGGATAATGACTCCACTTTGGTATTGGTACCTTTACCCACTGCCATCGTCAATCATTTAATAACCATACCCACCCCACAAACACCCTTCTGTTCAGCTCCATCAAAGAAGCCCATCACCACAAAACCATCAAAAAAGGGAAAGTGTGTCATTTTTGTCAAGGATTTATTGATACCACATCCATAGTCTTTGAGCCTATACATCACCTTAATATTGATATGAAAAGCATAAGTATAACCCTCCTGAAAAATAATGTAGTTTCTAGCTCTCCAAACCTCCCAAAAAATTGCATAAGGAATTCCAATTAATATAGGATGTGAGTTTTGCCAACTGTAAATATTTTCTTCCAATTTGTACGTGTCCCATTTAAAATTAAAATGAAAGCTCTTAGAGAGCTCTAACCAAACATCCTGAAAGAAGATACACAAACCAAAGAGGTGGTCCACTGACTCCAAGGATGAAAGACATAAACAACATGTACCAAGTCCCATAATTCCTCTTTTCTGGAGTCTATCTCAAGTTAATATTTTCTTATTTAGACTCATCCACACAAAACATTTAATTTTTGTCGGAAAATTCCCTTTCCAAATTGAAAGAATCCACCAAGAAGGAGTCCTGGGAAAAAATTGCTCAACAAGAAAGTTGTAGGACATATTTGCAGTAACATCACCCATGTTCTTATTTAGGCACCATACTATTTTATCACTGTTATCTATTAATTTGATCCCAGCCAAGTTTAGTATGAACACAAAATCATCCCATTCTTTGGATTCAAGTCTCCTTGTAGATTTAAATCAATAGTTGAGCACCAGCTGAAACCAAAAACATCATCCTCCTTAATAGATGCTTAATCACAACAATATTCCTCTGATGGAGATTCCTGATAAGATTACAAGAAAGAGTAGAATTTTCCAACATACCAACAATTAGATCAATGCCTAAGAAACCTTGAATGCCCATTCTAATAAACCACCCAAATTTTTGAACAATAAAAGGTAGGGTTTTTAACAAACATCTCCACATCTATGAAGAAGGGGAGGTCTTCGAACTAAAATTTCTCAACCAAATAGCCAGTGGAGTATTTTTAAGATATTTAATCCTTACCAGATTCTCCCACATACCATCTTCGAAGAGACTGCATCAAAGACTTTTAGCACATAAATATTTATTGAAGAGACTGAGGTTCTTAATCCCCCATCCCCCATAGTGTTTTGGTTTTGATAATGCTTCCACGTAATCCAAATGAAATTTGTTCTCCTTCTGTTTGTCGACCCACAAAAAATTGGGAAATCATTTATTCCCTTTGGTAATTTGTAAAAGGAAAACCAGTACACAATGCACTGTAAGACTGAAGTAGAAAGGAGTAATCTTCCCCCTAAATAAATCCCTAGCCCATCTTCCATTTCATCTTTCTAAGTAGTCAGTTCTAATCATCTTTTTTATATCCAATAGGTTTTAGATAAAAAAAACTAAATATTAAAAAGCCCTCATCTAGGAACTGATAGAGGGTATTATTGAATAATAAATATTTCAAATTCCAACTCTCATCACATGTCTTTTTTCAACCAAAAAAAATATCATCATTTACTCATAAAGAGAACTAAAGTGAAGAAAGCCATTGCAAAATGAAGTAATAATACATCTACAAGATGGAGATGCATACAAACCTTGAACAAAGCACATATACATATATAATAGGCCAAGAGCCTTATCCTTAAAAAAGAATTAATTCAAGGCCAGTCTAGCCAAACAAGAAACTGAACATAAGAGAGAAACTACAAGACCATAAAACAGTAGACATTGCTGTTAGTTTTTCAACATTTAAGCTAGCATTATGATAAGATCTTTTCACTGAGAGAATAACAAGTACAGCAATCACATAAGCACATCACAAGAGACAAGAGACACAAATATTTTAGGAGGGGAAACCATAAATGGAGAAAACCCCTCAACTTCCTCTAAGATAGTATCACCACAAGATGTGAACCCAAAACAGTAAGATGACCTCCCTTCACAACAGCAACCTTCTGTCTTCTATCAAGCCAAAGATTTCCTTCTCCAAAAGTGCGCCACACTTGAGAGAGCAAGAGAGCTAAGTCACAAGTGATCAATAGAGAGACTCTCACTCTCTATTTATA
>LPNX010496875.1:0-15935 GCA_001517045.1 Pseudotsuga menziesii | reverse complement strand
TTTCCTTTCAGAAGAGCCACTGCTTTCCACCTGATTTACTCTCATTTTGTCTTCCCTCTTTCCCAATTCATCGTTATTATGCCAAACAGTCACGAAGTACGAAACAAATACTATCCGCTGCTATAGAAAGTTCCAATCTTAGGCTGAATAATGGAATACTAGTAGCTCAGTGATTATCATCATAATTGAAGTTATCATTAAAAAGCATGCAGCCATATTATGCAGAAATTATATGATCACACGTAGCTGTAGTGGCTTTCGAAAGCAGCATTCTTGCTTCCACCCAGTTCGTATGTAATGACAGTTCAGTGACCCACAAACAACACTGAAAAAAGCGACCTTCATATGCGGAAGAGGGCAGGCGTAACCTCCAAGGGAAAACGACATAGATTTCGCAAGTGAGTGCCATTGTGTCGTGTTAGTAGTGTGGGCAGGCCCGTAACGTGTTTATTGATAGGAGTTAAGCCCAAGACTACAGAGTTCTTTGCTTCATCTTTCAATTTTCTTTTTATTTTCCGAAACCCCCACTCCATCACATTCTAATACATATGTCTACGGAAGAGCAGAATGGTGTTCCTCTGCAAAGGGGATCTGAATTCATTGCAGACGATGTAACCTCGAATAAATCGAACAACACGAGGCGGATGCTGGTGAAAGAGTACAGGAAAATCGGTAGAGGTGCCTTTGGGACTGTTGTACAAGCATATTTAACCCAGGATAAGAAAAACTGGTTGGGCCCCTTTGCAATTAAAAAAGTCCCTGCTCATACCGAGTACAAGTCCAGGGAATTACAGATTCTGAGGATTGCCGACCATCCAAATATCGTTAAATTGCAGTATTTCTTTACTCATTTGTCCCCGCAAGATAATAAAGTTTATCAACACCTTGCCATGGAATGCTTACCAGAAACTCTACAAATCGAGATTAATCGTTATGTGACAAACAAGCTAGAAATGCCATTAAAACATATCAGGCTATACACTTATCAGATTGCCCGCGGGATGCTTTATTTACACGGTCTTGGCGTTTGTCATCGTGATATCAAACCATCCAATGTTCTTGTAGACCCGGAAACCGGTGTCTTGAAAATCTGCGATTTTGGGTCTGCCAAAAAATTGGAACATAACCAGCCTTCAATTAGTTACATCTGTTCAAGATTTTATAGAGCGCCTGAATTGATCATTGGTTGTACCCAATATACCACCCAGATCGATATATGGGGGCTTGGTTGTGTCATGGGCGAGATGCTTATCGGCAAAGCCATATTTCAAGGTCAAGAACCCCTTCTACAGCTAAGGGAAATTGCTAAATTGTTAGGTCCTCCCGATAAAAGATTCATTTTCTTTTCGAATCCGGCCTACGATGGCCCTCTATTTTCCAAACCACTGTTCTCGGGCTCTTCGCAACAGAGGTTTGAGAAGTATTTTGGCCATTCCGGTCCAGATGGTATCGATCTTTTGATGAAAATATTGGTCTACGAACCACAACAAAGACTGTCTCCAAGAAGAATCCTTGCCCATCAGTTCTTTAATGAATTAAGGAATGATGACACTTTCTTACCAAGAGGTTTCACTGAACCAATCAAGCTACCAAATTTGTTTGATTTTAATGATTTTGAGTTACAAATTCTGGGTGAATTTGCTGATAAAATTAAACCTACGAAAGTTGCTGAATAATAATTTTCTATTAATTTGTTCTCTTTCCCCTCGGAAAATTTAATGAACAAAATACTATGATTTTTTTCACCTTTGATCCGCTGTTTTTATTTCACTTGGAAAAGAAAAAAAAATTTTTTGGAATAAAATATATTCAAATTTCCATTTGATATTATCATACACTTCTTTTATCCAGTCACTCCTTCAATTTCTTCTTTATTTTTTATTTTATGTTCCTAATTTTTTTTTATCTCTTTCCTATTTCCTGTTCTTTTATTAATCTGAAATATTATTATTACTTTAGTGTTAGTTTATAATTTTAATTAGGCCTACGTGGCTTGTAATAAATTGCCTCGCATGTTATCATTACTTATATAAAAGTATTATTGAAATACCGTCGTTATTTTTTGATATTTATGTGAGAAAAAAGTATTACCCGGAGGAGCCGCAAGGTCATCGGTTAAAATTTTTCAAATATATCAATCTCATCTCATCTAGTTAACAGAACCATTTCTTCAGAAAGCAAAATGCTCATAGTTTTCAACAACAGTGTGATATACCCTAAATTCAATGCCAAGAAAAAAGTCTGCCGCTAAAAGAGCTAGAGAACAAGCAAAAAAAGAAGCGGCCGTACCTGCAACGGATACTGCTACCATAAAAACTTCTGAAACCTCTGCGACGACAGTTAAGCCTGCAATCGAAGCAAGCAAATCGTACGTTCCTAGTGAAGATGAGGAAGAAGACGAAGAGGAAGAAGAGGAGGAAGATGATTACGGTGAATTGATTACTGATGAAGTGGAAAATGGTATTAATCAAGTGCTAGATGCCATCAAAAACAATAAGACGGACAAACTACTAGATCCTAAAGTCAAATTCTTCGAGGATCCCGAATCTGCTGCTGCCAAACTGGCCAATCGTGAGGGGAAGCATAAACCTATTTACCTAAAAGATTATCACCGTATGAACATACTTTCTGGTGATGCCTTAAAGGAGGATGACGAAGAATACGAACATGCAACTGTTGACGGAAAGCAATCTTTCGTCTCGCAACAACGTGAAGAGAAAACTCAGCTTTTAAATGAAATCAAGAGTGCCTTTAACGATGAAGAAAATGAAGAGTCTAGCGGAGATGAAGACGATGGGTTTTTGAAGAAAAAGGAACCTTCTACGAAGAAGGAAGGAAAAAATTTACCGGATCCAACCGTAAATGAAGAAAATTTCTTGGAAGAATTTGTGAATCAACAGGCCTGGATTCCTAAGAAGGGGGACAAGGTGATTTCTCTTGACCTCAACAATAATGAAGAGGACGATGAAGAATTTGAAGATGCTGCAGAAAAATTTGAGAATGCCTACAATTTTAGGTACGAGGACCCAAACGCAGCTGAAATTATATCTTATGCACGTAGTCAAGCTACACTAAGAAGATCCGATGACTCTTCACGCAGAAGAAAAAGAGAGGAAAAAAGAAAAATTAAAGAGCAAATAAAAGCAGAGAAGGAGACAGCTCTTCAGAAAAAGAAGACTAAAAAATTGAATAAATTGACTGACATTTTAGAGCAACTAACAAAGGAATATGGTGCTGAAATTAATGCCGACATGGTGAAAAAAATCACTGACACCCTATTGAAGAACGATTTCAAAGAAGAAGAGTGGGATAACGTGGTAGCTGAATTATTTAATGAAGAATTTTATCAACAAGAGGGAAAGCCTACCTGGAACGAGGATGACGAAATAATGGGTGACTTTTATGCAGACGCCGATGGTGATGACCAAACAGAAGAAGGTGAAGTGGAAAAAGAACAAAAAGAAGAAGACGAGGAAGAAGGTCCAAAAAGAAAGAAGAGCAAGAAAGAAGAGAAACTGCAAAAGAAGAAAGAAAAGAGAAAGGTAAATGAATTAGTGGAAAATGCTTTGGAACAAAACAAACTAGCACTAATAGAGGAGGTTGAAAAAGAAGAAGAAGAAAGAAAGAGTAGAAGCCGTACAAAAGAGGAGCAAGATTTGAAGTTTCGTTACCGTGAAGTTTCTCCTGAGAGTTTCGGTTTGACCGCAAGAGAGATTTTCGCCGCCGATGATACTGATTTAAATGAATTTATTGGTTTGAAGAAATTTGCACCTTATCGTTCCAAGGAACTAAGAGCGAAGGATAAAAGGAAAGTGATGAAGGCAAGAAGATTAAGAGAGTGGAGGAAGAAAACTTTTAAGAACGAAAATGGGTTAGCTCCAGTCGAAGCAGAGGCAGGGGAGAAGGATGAGGACACCATACTGATACCTGTAGAGAAAGCCTCTAAAAGCAAACACAAGAGGGGGCACAGTCATAAACATAAAGGCCACCAGAAAAAGTAAACTAGGTGAAATATCGGCCCTGTATATTACGATACATAAGCTTACATAGTGATAATCTATCTCCGAATTTCCCTAAAAAAGAATGTCATTTTACGTATTAATATGTAATTTTATAATTTCAACATTTGTCATTTTTGTCCCTTTGAGTGGTCCATTTCAGGAAGTATGGAATCATCAACTGATATGGCCGTCAACGATCAATCAGTGAGTTTGTCATCAATGGACTCCCCTTCGCCTATACGGTCGGTGCCGGGTCCTACAATGAGCGGGATCCCGTTTGCGTTCATATCTAGAAAATTGTTTGTGGTGTGGCTTGATATAGCAGCTGTTGCTATCGCAGAAGTGTTGGAAGATGATCCGGGCACTATCGCTGGAACAGAAGGAATTGAAGCTGACGTGTTTGACGCTCCCTGCTGGGCGGGGACCCTTGGTGAAGGGCTGAAAAGGTTATGCAGATAGTCTCCCATGTTGAAGTTGGGCGTCCTGAGTAAGTTAAAATTGGTACCGTTCAATTCTCTTGAAGGCGTGGTAGGTACGTTACTAGGTGGATGCAATGTGTTTGTGGTGGGCTTTCTTCTCTGCTGTGGCGATAGTGTCGCCTGGACACTACCGTTATTATTGCTCAAGTATAGTGATGGAGAATCCATGAGAGATTCGTCCGGAAAATTCGGTAACAGATTAGATTTGAAAGTGGACTGCGGAGAAGACGCTGAAGGTTTGATATGAGAGAATCTTACTGCATCGTTTGATGTGCTTGCTGTATTACCGTTCAAACTCAATTGCGACGCGTAATGATAAGAGCGTGGAGTAGTGGGCATCCTTACGGCCATCGGTGTTCCATGATGTGATGACTTATTATATGGACTTGTGGCTAAATACATTAAGAGATCAGCGCCCGCAGTGTTGTCGCTGTCCTGTGGAGCATCCTTAGAGCCTGCTGCCTTCTTCTTGATATTATTATTGTTATTGCTATGGTTACTGCTGTTGTTATTATTACGTTTTGGCGTCATGAAATTCTTATCATGGGGGCGCTGGTAGTGTGACGAAGCGTGTGGTAAGATTATAGGTGTAGCAGAAGCCCTCGGAGTAGATGGAGTGTCCTCCTTCCTAGGCTTGATCTGCTGTGAGCGGTCTTCGGCTTTTCGTTGGCGTGAACTTGGGGGAGTATTTGGCTTCTCTACAAATTTTACGGGCGAAATAACAGTCATTTTATTTGTATCATCGTGGAGAGGCTTTTTCGCAGGCGATATGGCTTCCAAAAGAGTTTTGTGGTCCTCATCAACATCTTCGGCATCCTCTCCGCTTCTTTTCTTTGTTGTAGAGTCCTGTTTTCGTTTTGTTGATGGGACATTACTTAAACCAAGCTTTAATTGACGCGTCATCTGAGCCAACTCAGCTCTATGCAAAATCTTGGAGGCCAATTCTTGCTCTTTTTCAGGGGACATCTGGGGTTGAGACATTTATTGTATGCACAATGGGAACACTGATTGAAAATAGTAACGCTCTACGTACTCCTTCTTTCGATGATATTTTTGGTTCCTTCTGCACTTCATAATTGTAATTTTTTTTTCTTGCATTTTCGCGTGATATCAAAATTATGAGAGGAAAGGTGAAAGAGCGTCATGTTGGCTTCAAGGGATCAGCGATACTAAAGCAGCACCGGTGCAACTGGAATATCAAGAGACTGAACATGATTCCGAGGACTAGAACACTACTGCAAAGTAAAATACCAATTACCAGGTACTTTGCCAGATGTTGGGCGCCTCGCGTACGCTACAACGTGTGCCGTACTCTACCCGCAGCAGCGTTGCATACCAATATCATCGCACATAATGAAGTGAAAAAGGACGATAAGAAGGTTCATTTGGGGTCTTTTAAAGTAGACAAGCCTAAGATGATGATAGCTTTCACCTGCAAGAAATGTAACACCCGATCTTCACACACAATGTCCAAGCAGGCGTACGAGAAAGGTACTGTCTTGATCTCTTGTCCGCACTGCAAAGTGAGACATTTGATAGCAGACCATCTGAAAATATTCCATGATCATCATGTTACCGTGGAACAGTTAATGAAAGCTAACGGAGAACAAGTTAGCCAAGACGTGGGCGACTTGGAGTTTGAAGACATCCCAGATTCGCTAAAGGACGTCCTGGGAAAATATGCCAAGAACAACTCAGAAAATGCATCCCAGCTCCCTCACCCTTCCCAGAAATGAATGAAGAGCTCATGCACAGGCATGTACATAGATATATAACCGTTAAATAGCACGTTTTTCCAGAGACTGAGTCATGATTACTGCCAAAAACCCGCACATCACATATTTTTTTGCGATAACCAGCAGAAGATTTAGGACTAGAGTACATAAAGATGAGCCACTGCTAGATATGAAAAGTTGAACCGCATTTTCAAACGTTCAAACCAACCGAATCATGAAACGGTTGCAATTGTTTGGTAGATCAAAATATTTCTCGCTGGTCTCCAGTGCTGCGAAGGAGGAAGAAGAAGAGGAAGAGGGCTGTGCTGATGCCAAAAGCCTTCTACATAGTACGAGCCATGATATCAAATCGAGATCACTACGCTTCAACGATAAATCGTCCCTCATGTGTTTGCCAACAAAAGTTCTACTGTTAATACTGCGAACTTTGGACTTCAATACATTAGTAACACTATGCCAAGTCAATTCGAGGTTCTACAATTTGATTACGAATGAGTTCCTTTTCCAAAACGTTATTTTGGACTCAAAACTTTCGTTGTTAAAGTTCAATGCTTTGATACACTCCGAGTTCCACACGTCGAACATTGTCACACACAGCGGTGATTGTAGCACACAATCTAGATCACAAAATGCAAGATTCCTCGTAAGATCCATCGAATTCAAAAATCCTCAGTCCCAAGACTCGTTGTTAAAATACAGTAAGTTCTATAATAAGAGTGGCCAAGATTCTATTATTGCTGGATCTTATAAACTCGATTCGTATGATAAAGACGTAAAAAAACTGAATAACATCAGACTAAACGATGAGACTCCCATCATAACTTCAGAACGAATCAAACTGCTTGATAAATTTGAAAGCAATTACTTCCATTATACTTATATTGAGCTAATGCTTGATATTATAGACTATCTACCGAACCTGACCAGAGTGATTCTGAGTGATGTGGAACCGAATTTTAAAATTCCTTTATGGTACTCTGTATTCAACGATGGATCTAGAGATTTTTTCAAGAAAATAATCAAGGGCCAGCAATCCATCACAAACGAAGATTTGAGGACTTTCCAACTATCCAAAAAATTTGTCAAAGAATACGAATCCAAGTATTATTCTCTGCCAAGGTTGAAAATACTGGAAATCAAAGCTAATAATAAAAGACAAAGAACCTCTAATCGTCAACGCCATCACCAAAAGCTCGTACTAAGACCGAGTTTATTCTGCTGTTTCGGCATAATTAATGAACTTAAACTAGAAAATGTAACGATAGACACCGAATCGCTAGATACTCCAATGGAATTCTTACCACTATTTCTAAAGAACGAAGATAATGAACTGTACAGTTTACAGTCTCCTATCACTGCACTTACTTTAGATTCATGTGATGTAGTTCCTGGAAATGGAATATTACGTTTGTTTCACTCTTACTTTAAAATGGTCAAACATCTATCCTTACTGAAGATCAACAGTAAATTCGACTTATTGTTATGCAGTTGTTTCCCATCGTTATCCAATCTAACAATTGATTGTAATAGCAAATGTTTCACTAACGAACAGGTAGTCGGCGAATCATATTATTTCCAACAGCGAAGTTTGGATACAGAAGATGATTTTGATGATTGCAATTCCATGACAGAAACATTATTTGAAGCGCCATCAGATTCGAAGATAATTACTCCTCCGCCGACATCTTCAGTTGTATTGTCCTTAAATCTGAACTATATTTCTAGAACTACAGGAAATGATGTTTCAAATAACCCATCACCAGACAATAACAAAAAGCCCGCCATGTTAACTGCGGCACAGCTACAAACTTTTCAACGACAAAGAATCCCTGAATTTCATTCTTTCTACCATTATTACCGCTTACTTTGGGAGAGACTTCCAAGTAAAAATATTTCTATTAACGTAATCAATATCCCCTTTACCAATGTGTATCCTTTATCCCCTCTATCGTTTTGGGAACATCTAGCAAGAACAATTACTAGTGTTGATGAGACAGATGAGGATGTTGGCGACGAGAACGATCAAGAAACATTAATCGGTTACGAAAATAATTCCATAAGAGATAACATACCAAATGCTAATGCAGTTCCAAATTTAAGTACAGTAATGAGCCCTGAATCAGACATTCACCACACTTACTATTGGAACAACTCTGTAAGGCGTTGCCTAAGAGATAGTTTAATCAAATTGAAAAACCGAACCATCGAATATAGAGATTTAGATGTGGAGGAGTTCTTACAAAATGTGACATTGGAAAATTTTTTCAATGATTTCCAAGATCCAGAGAATTTCAAAGATATTCCAAATATTAACCTCTGGTGTTTCCTGAGAAATTTGTCAAAATTCAAAGCTGTCAAAATAAGAATGCTGAGACATTTTTCATTATGTACACCTAGAACCAGATACGACTGGGAACTATTATTGAAGCCCGTACTGCGTGTAAATGTTCCCATTGAAGTCAGAGATAAGGACGGATTCGTTCTTTATTCTTACGGGCAAAAATAAATGACTTTTTGTAGTGGACTTTATATAGCATATTTATGCAACCAACTTAATATTCATGCATCTTACCCCTTTTTGGAACGGGTTCCATTTTCCACTCTATTTCCGGCAAATTTTGGTACTTACCTAGTAGAAATACACAAACGAATACTAAGAAATGCTAAAAAAATAATCTATATATTTTCATAGGGCAAAGAAGTTATTGTCATCAAAAGTTGGGTAGATAAAACCCTGGTCAGTCAAGGTCGTACAGCAGTTTCTGACGGTAGTTTCATCCAAATTCAAGGATTGCGAGATCAATGGAATGGGAACAGCGAATGAATTAGCGTCTTTGCCCTCACATTGCTTCTTACAAAATTCTAGAATTCTTTGTAACGGACTGGAGCCGGAAGATGTATCGTTATCATCCTTGACAAATAATGATTGCCCATTGTTATTGGATGCACTCTCCAAAGGTTGTTTCATCATTCCACTGGCTATGGAATGACATTTGATGACTTCCAAGTGATGCGTCAATACCTCATTGAATGAATCTATGGGCTTAATCACCGCATACTGTATATTTTTCTTACCACCAAACTCTTTCAAAGCACCAAAAACTTTTACGTAACCGCCAATTTCAAATTGTTGGGCGACTTGCGAACCATAACCTTTACCAGAAGAGTCATCGTTACCGGCAGCCAAGTCATTTGCATCTTCGCTCCATTTTCTCACTTCTATTTGACCAGTTCCATCCTCAATAGTTAAAAAAATATTTGCAGTATGGTCTGTAATGTTTCTCACCACACCTACAAAACAAACGTGATGAAGTTCTTGGTTATGCGAAACGAAGGGGCCGTCCTGAATATCCTGTTTGGACTCTAGAATTTGTTTGATCGTCACAGGTGTCAAGGTGTTAACTCTAGTGTTAGTTTCCGACTCCCCACTACCTGGGCGAGACTCAGAGTTCTCAAAGCCACCGCCCGTTACTGATGAATATTCGTTATATGGTTGATAGGCTGTATTGGAATCCCATCCATTGTTAGTAATTTTAACATTCGCCAATAAAAAAAAAATGATGCAGAAAAGAGCAAATCCTCCAATTCCTAGCACTAATACATACTTGCCATTATGTATATGCTTAAACTAGCCTGTTCTAGATAGTCGCTATCGATTTTGCCACATTACTTCCACCTTAAGTTGATATAATATTGCTTATTATAAAGGAAAGAACGCGTTTCCTAACGCGTTTCGTATATGGCGATAATTATCTAAGAAACTTCGCATCGTGAAAAAAAAGATGAAAATTGAAAATGGAAGCTCATCGAGGCCAAAGGAATTGCTAAAAAGAAGCTATCAGACCAGGCAAAAAGTAAACTAGTGGTTGCAAAATTATGGAGACGTTATTGCATGCAAAATTATTGCTGTCTGCAGAAGTAGAATCTCTGAAAAGTGGTTCTTTCGACCAGACATATGTGAAAAAGGCTGAACATATCATCAGTGGTGAATCATACCAGCTAGTACAGCAATTTGTGGACAAATTTAAGGGAAAAATTAGTATTTCGGGAGAAATATCCACATCTAGTGTTATTGCTGCTCTAAATGACTTTCTTAACGTTGAGGTTTTCAAAATGGGCCAAGAAAATGAGATGCTATTTTTGGCTATTGCCCTCTTACAGACCTTTATTCAAAATAACTACACCGGCCCAGCAGCTAGGTTGAAAGCAATCTCAGGTTTGTTTGGCAAAACTGGAATTGAAATAGGAGCAGTTAATACAGCCCTTTCCCGCTCATTAGCCATTATGGGCCAGCCTGCCTACGAATTTATGGATGATCCATTGTATTTGGTTTTATCACTATTATTACTTGAAAGGATAACCGGCCAAAAAAGCTTATTTGATGTTACCCCGGATCAAGAAATTCCGCTACCTATTATCTCTGCTGAGTCTACTCCTGGATTATTAGCTGTAGCTTATTGGTGGTGGGCAAGAGCTCTTTTGACGCAATTGTCACTGATTCCAGAACCTTCTGGGTTCCAAGCTAGTGTTGCATCTGCAATATATCAGTCTGCTGACCTTGCATATGCGATAACTAAGGAATTACCGGAGAGTATTCACGAAGATTTCAAAAGAGAACTTTGTGCAATGTACTATCTAGAGAATGTCAAATGTTCATTGGCCATCAACACAGAACATTTGTGCCTGCCATCCTTGACCAGAGCGAAAAAGATAACAAATTTTGAATTTGTAATGACGGGTGCACGCGCTACTAGAACTAAATATCAACAAAAGGCTCATGCCGGTTTGATCATTCTTGCCAAATCCTTCACATTTCAAAATTTTGCTTTGAGAACGACATCTGCTACACCAGAAACATTTGCTTTAGAGTCCGATCTATTATTGGAGAAGCCTCATTTTGAGTCCATTGCTGATGAACCTCTAGACGAGCAAATTTATAGTAAAAGACAAAAGGTAGACCTAAATGAAGGTTATGAAGAAGATAAACTATTGCCATTGGCACTACGTCAAGAAAATATTCCAAAGTCGTTGCTGGATTTGAACCCTAACGATCAACCTACTCTATCTGATTACGACAACATCCAGCTGCTGTTACGTCTTTACACCATAAAGAACACAACTCCGGCCAAGGATCCTCTTGTGGAAGAAGAACTTACTGCCTTGCTTTCTAGAATATTATATCAAAACGGTGAGAAAAATTGGTCTATTTTCGCCCGATCATTATGGGAAAGGTCAATTATTGAGACAACAAAGGCTAAAACTATTGAAAGAGGACTTTTACAAATGCAATCCCTCGTAGAAGAATTGGATTTGAAGATTAAGAGTAAATTGGTTCCAAGTTCAAACGAAATCAATGTTGCTAGCAGGCTGTCATACATCCACCAGCTGCCGTTCATCCCTAGGTGGCAACTGGATGCCACCTTAGCTGAAAAATATATGTCGCTGGGTATTTTGAAGTCCGCTGTGGAAATTTATGAAAGACTTGGTATGGCATGCGAGACTGCATTATGTTATGCCGCTGTTGGAGATGAAAAAAAGGCAGAAGAAATCCTTCTTCAAAGAATAAATGAAAATGATTCGGATGCCAGGGCTTACTCCATTTTGGGTGATATAAAACAGGATCCATCCCTATGGGAAAAAAGTTGGGAGATTGGAAAATACGTCAACGCAAAAAATTCCCTTGCAAAGTATTACTTTAATCCTCCTCCAAAGTCTGGAGCACAACCAAATTACTCTGCTACCTTGAAACATTTAAATGACTCGTTAAGGCAATACCCATTAAGCTTTGAAACGTGGTATTTTTATGGTTGCGTTGGATTACAATGTGGTAAAATGCAGATAGCTGCGGAGGCATTTACCAGATGTGTTTCATTAGACCCTTATCATGCTCTTTCATGGTCAAATTTGAGCGCTGCATATACGAAAATGGATAAATTGAAAGAAGCTTATAGTTGTTTGAAAAGAGCCATTTCATGTGACGCTCAAAAGAACTGGAAAATTTGGGAGAATTACATGCTTGTTGCTGTTAAGTTGAATGAGTGGGAGGATGTCTTAACTGCATGTAAACAATTAGTCAGTATTAGGAGGGACAAATCTGGCGAAGGTTCCATCGACTTACCAATTATTGAAAAACTAGTAGAACTATTAGTGACTAGTGAATATCCAGAGGAGCCGCAGCAATTATCTTATTTTCAAAAGAGCTGTACTGAGTTTATCTGTAACACTTTACCTCAGGTAATTACAACCAGTGCAAGATGTTGGCGACTGGTCGCAAGAGTAGAACTTTGGAGGAAGAGACCATGGGCCGCCCTAGAATGCCACGAGAAGGCTTATAGGGCCATTTCTCACAATCCTGATTTAGAAGTTGAAGAAAAGGTTTGGAATGATACAGTGGATGCTTGTGAAGATTTGGTGGCTGCCTATGAATCACTTGGTGAAATGGAAGGTAAATATGGGCCAGGCAGTCTGGTTTGCAAAGACTGGAAATACAAGTGTAGATCTACTATCAAAGCTCTAATGAGTAAAGGCAAAGGCAGATGGGATGACTCTCCTGGTTGGGATAGGCTAGTGGAAGCAAGAAGCCAAATATGAAGAGCACCTTTCATGTATAATCTGTGTATATTACGTAATGTTTGTATAAATAGATACATATGGACATGAATCAAGCATATCTAATAGAAGTTTTTATATTTTATCTCCTTGGCTGGGTGGTCTCATCTGTGAAAGGAGAGCCTCAATTATGTTGAGCTTGTTTAAAACTTTACACTCAAAATCTTCTTGCCTTTTCTTTATCACCTCGAGTTCGTTGTGAAGATAATCTAGACATATTTCCAATTCCATATTAGAGTCCGACCACGATTGCTCAGCAGCCATTTGTGGAGGCAGTACTGTCTCGCTGAACCTATTTGTACCCTTGTTTATCTTAGGGCTTTTGATGACTTTCCCGACGTCGTTATCCTTAGACAGAATCATGGGGATTGTGTGAAGAGTAGGCGGAATTCCAATCGTTATTGAATCCAGGGGCAGCGGTTGTGAGCCTGAATGCTCATCGTCGGAGCTGTGGTTATTCGGATGTTCAGCGGATGATAATTGTTGAAACGGATCAGGCCCCGGATGACTTTTAATGAAAGAAGATGATGATGAGGATGAAGATGATTCATTTCCGAATTTAGTTCTTGGTCTTGGATGTTCTGATGCTTCGTCCAAGAGTGCTCCCATCAGCTTCAACTGGGAAGGAGAGAATTGGGCTCGATCTGCGCTGAAGAGGTCCTTCAGTCGACGAAATTTGGTTTTTAACGTCCTTGATTGTCTATATCTTGACCCAGTCTGTCTGTTGTACTCATCGAGCACCCTTTGCCAGCTATCTTGTCTGTAGGCATATGGTTTCAGATGAGGTTTGTGCCGTATCAGTAGTCGTAGAAGCAGCTCCACAGGATCCACCGATTCATCCATTATGGTTGGCTCCGCCTAAACCTTTCAAAGTATCGTTAAACCATGTTGTTATCAATGGTTCAACTCACCCGAATGGAAATAACGCTTATTTTGACGCCGTAATCGAAGGATGTGAAGAACTTATCAAGACTTGAAAATAGAGAACAAAAGAGATTTAAGAATAACTATGTGGAGACTAACTAGAAAAATCAGCACTAGAATCCATATTTCTAATCAGCTGTCGCCCATTTCTAACAAGGCAATTGGAACAGTTCCTGTTTTTCGTTTTTATTCTTCCAGCCCAGAGCAGAAGTATAGAAAGAAACTTTTGGAAGAGGCTCAAAAACAAGGTTTTAACAGCATAGAAGAGTTGAAAAATCATTTGAAAGAGACTATAGAGTCTAAGAAGCGGGAATTTAATAAAATCGACCCCCTGAAAGAACTAGAGGATTACCAACAAAAAACCCAAATGGAAAATAACAACTCCAAGCATTTGATGACGAAATCAAGAAGTCCTCTCGATCCAAGTGCTCCTAAAGTTCCCTTCAAAACATTAGACTCTTTTTTGGATGTTGGAAAACTGAAGGACTTATCGAAACAGGAAGTAGAGTTTCTTTGGAGAGCAAGATGGGCACAAAAAGATAATACATTATGCGCTGTGATTCCTGTCTCCGTTTATGATAAGATGATGGCAAATGCCAGGAATAACCCTATATTCGTGTTGCCACTTCCTAGACAAGTTCAATCTGAGGATGCAAAACCGAACGAAGAACAGGGAATGGAACTACACTACATCCAATGGCAGTTTGTCGGACCCCAAACAACACATTGTATGATGACTTCCCTAGCAGAATACAAACTACACCAGGAATTTGCAAGGCCACATACTACCTTGCAGTTCCATTCTGATTTGGTCAAGGATAAGGGAATTGTTTTTATGAATGGCCATGTTGAACCGGATACAAACATGAATGTACAGGATGCACAGCTGTTATTGCTAAACGTGCAAAGGTTTTATGGTGCAATGGGTGAAGAAACTCCAGTTGCTAAACAGAGAGTGCAGTTGTTAAGAGATTTCTCTAAGGCCTCTCCGGGATTCACCGTCGAGAAATTGATTTCGCTATCACAGTCCATGGAAAATTAACGAAGAATTACTTCCGTATACGTATATATATATATATATATATATATATTAATGACACCTGTAAATAAAATACGTACTACATCATCTGCGACAAGCGTACAGTTTCTTTACACAGTTATCAGCATGACTCTTGTATTTTCATAATGAAAAATGAAAATAAAAATTTTAGTAGATGAATATAATACGCAGAAAGAACAGGCTAAAAAAGTACGAAAAGCAACTTCATTATATTTCCGCATTCATCCTTCAATTATGGCCAGCAAGACTTTGAGGGTTCTTTTTCTGGGTCCCAAAGGTACGTATTCCCATCAAGCTGCATTACAACAATTTCAATCAACATCTGATGTTGAGTACCTCCCAGCAGCCTCTATCCCCCAATGTTTTAACCAATTGGAGAACGACACTAGTATAGATTATTCAGTGGTACCGTTGGAAAATTCCACCAATGGACAAGTAGTTTTTTCCTATGATCTCTTGCGTGATAGGATGATCAAAAAAGCCCTATCCTTACCTGCTCCAGCAGATACTAATAGAATTACACCAGATATAGAAGTTATAGCGGAGCAATATGTACCCATTACCCATTGTCTAATCAGCCCAATCCAACTACCAAATGGTATTGCATCCCTTGGAAATTTTGAAGAAGTCATAATACACTCACATCCGCAAGTATGGGGCCAGGTTGAATGTTACTTAAGGTCCATGGCAGAAAAATTTCCGCNGGTTGAATGTTACTTAAGGTCCATGGCAGAAAAATTTCCGCAGGTCACCTTTATAAGATTGGATTGTTCTTCCACATCTGAATCAGTGAACCAATGCATTCGGTCATCAACGGCCGATTGCGACAACATTCTGCATTTAGCCATTGCTAGTGAAACAGCTGCCCAATTGCATAAGGCGTACATCATTGAACATTCGATAAATGATAAGCTAGGAAATACAACAAGATTTTTAGTATTGAAGAGAAGGGAGAACGCAGGCGACAATGAAGTAGAAGACACTGGATTACCACGGGTTAACCTACTCACTTTTACTACTGGTCAAGATGACCCTGGTTCTTTGGTAGATGTTTTGAACATACTAAAAATCCATTCACTCAACATGTGTTCTATAAACTCTAGACCATTCCATTTGGACGAACATG
>LPNX010496862.1:109891-121218 GCA_001517045.1 Pseudotsuga menziesii | reverse complement strand
TTATATCATTTAATTATTTAAAAGTATAATTTTTCAAAAACCATTTTACTTATATTAAAAATTTGAGGAATATTACCATTAATTTATAAAATAAGGTTAATGAGTACAAATTTTCAAATATATATAAGCTTTTTAATAATAAGAGAAAAAAAATTGTAATTTTTAAATATAAAACTTTTTTTTGAGTGTTCAAGTATATACAAGGTTAAAATGAATACAAATCTTCAAATATATATAAGTAAACCATTTGTAATTTTCTCTCTAAATTTTCCTCACACGAAAATTTTAAACTTAGGAGTAATAATATTTTTGACATTGTGTTGGGTAAAATTTGGTTTTCATTAATGCCTCAATAGTTTAACCAAGCCATGATATCTTTACACCATGATATGGTGTCATTATGACTTTTGTGATTTATTTTGTTGCATAGTAAAAATAATTACTAAATTGTGAAACTATAGTTATAACTATATTTAAGAAAATTAATGAATGTCCCTGTGCTAAATGTATGTAGTAAGGCCTATTGGCCTTGTTGCTAGTAAATGTATTTAGTAAGGCTTATTAGCCTTGCTGCTAGTAAGAGTTGGGCCCATATATAGGCATATCTACAAAATAATAATAAATTAATAAGCTACAAACACATAAGCACAATATTCTGGTCATTTACAACTTTATAATCCACCTTTTTTTAGTACTATTTAAGATTTAAATATTATAATCTTTTACAACTTTATAATCCACATTATCATAACATTAATCAATTCCTTTTTTATTTTATTTAAAATATAAATTGAAAATTTAAAGGCCCTTTTCAGATAATATATTAAAAAACCGAAAATATGCAGCTTACTGAGTATACAACACTAAGAAGCTCCATATTCCATCCTATAGCCCAGAAATTTATATTCTTGTACTCCCATATAACACCAATTAGTGCAGATTCTACTGCACTTACAAGAGTCACTAGTGCTGTCAATGATAGCTGAGTTGGATATCTCTTCAGGACAGGCGCCTGTGTTGAATTCCACCAATCATACCATCGATAGTCAAGAAGAATGATCTTGGTGAATGGAATAAACACAACTGAAATGGAAGTAAAGATTACCTGAAAAGCTATATACGCAGACCAAACCACAACGCCCACAAAGACCAAGATGGAGCCTAGTAAAATATTACGTTTAAATGTGTGCGTGATTTGATGGCTTTTTACACGAGACAATAGAAAATGAAGTCCGGGACCTCTGTAAAAGGTCATGACCGTAGCACCAGAGACACTTATGACTGCCAAAAACTTTTGCTTGTCCTTAACTGTCAAACAATCCTGGAATGTAGCAATTATGAGTGATCGCGATTCTGTAACAGGACATCAGTCAAACTGATTTTGTATTAATATATTGCAACGATCATTCAACGAAGCATTTAGCTAGTATATATTGCAGCAAATTCATAAAGCATAATATTCAGCATATATTGCCATTACAGAAAGAGAAAAAAGTTAAGAAAAATACATAAAACGAGCTTATCTTCATTCTTGTTCTTGGTCGCCTGTAAAGACTGAAGAACCCATTATTATATAATGTTGCCTGCAAAAGGACAAACGGAGATAACTAAGTGATCCACTATGGGAGCAAGCCACGAGGCCACACAGCTGTCATGATGTTCAACTGCTTCCACGCGCTGTGGTCATTGTCATCAGTTTAAGACATTGCAATCACTCAGGATCAGCACTCCGGTAGACGCCGGTTCTATAACTAATAACTAACACACTGCTAAATGGGCTAGTTTAAATATCAGAGTACGATGAAACTGACCACGGCGTTATAACTGTCAAAATTTGGTGCATTTAGAGATCCCATCAAGTGCATCCCAAAAATATGAGATATATACACTTGTCGACGTAACTAAAAAAATTAATGACGCTCATAGACAGAAAGTGCACCCAAAATGAAACAACTTATTACAAAAATACATTTAATTTAAATTTTAACTAAGAATTACAAACCGTAGATTCGCCTTTGACAACCAGTATTCAAATTTCATCTCATGGCGTTAGCTGTTGAGCTTATATCAGAGTTGTATATGTAAAATTGAATGCATGAATGGTTATAAAAAAAAGACATCGATAACTACGATCTCAATCTCAATTGAAAAAAAAAATATGAGGGATGCATTACATTATATCAACAAAATCAATTAAGTGAGATTAAAAAAAAAATGAGGTATACATTACAATTAGGTTGATAATAGATGTTTTTATTAGAGATTTGGGATAGACTAATGTCTATGCTTTTTCATGTAAAGACCATAATGAGACAAGTGTTTTATTCAAATTGATTTTATGAGATGATTCAAATTTTAAAATAAACAATTATAAGAAAAGAATATAACTAGTAGCAATGTAGGGATAACTCATAGTTAATGAATGGATAACCAACAATTCATGGCAGATAAACAGATGTGAGAAAATATATATATATATATATATAAAAATAATTGATACTTGAAAAATGGATAACAGTAAGAATGTTGGTGATAACATGTAGCTATATGGTTAAACAGTTGAACTAGTAATAAAAAAATATTTTCAATTCTATAATTATCTCTCAACCATTCCATCCTTATAAAAATTATCTAGCCATAAACTATGTAAATATGCTACTTATATTTCTAAAATAAATTCAATTTTTATAGAAAGATTCTGGAGATTAAATTTTTAGAATATTCATTTGAGTGAAAGAATGGAATACCAACCAATAGTATCATGACCTGATGATCTTCGAGTTTCCTCGTTCCCATCGTCTAAACCTGTTGTCCCTGCTTGACATTGTGATGCAGAACATGTACTTGGTTGACGCTTCCGTCTTCGTTTGTTGTGATCAGCAAGGCTCTTTCTGCAGCTTCTATTTTTCTCGTCAAATTCAGATTTGAGATAAAATCTATCAACCGTCATCACTGTTAAGTTTTCATTTTGATAGATTGGAAACAACATGACATTCGATACAATACTCTCATCTAACTGTTGATAAAACATTACTATTACTCTGTGGATACTTCAACACCTAATAAAAAAATAAGCAACTCTGGTACTGATGTACGCTACTGATCTCTTCAACATATCATAGAGAAACATTCATTTTTTTAAATTTAGAAGAGTTCGGAAAACTTTAACAATATATATGCCATTTAAAACATCAGAGTAATATTAGTTTTTCAATATAAATGATTTGAAAAATGTACGCTACTGATCTCTTCAACATATCATAGAGAAACATTCACTTTTTTAAATTTAGAAGAGTTCGGAAAACTTTAACAATATATATGCCATTTAAAACATCAGAGTAATATTAGTTTTTCAATATAAATGATTTGAAAAATGTTTTGGCTTTAAAACCTAATAAATTATATAACAAAGTGGCACACATACAGGATATAGGATGTTATAATCCTCATTTCACTGTTAATTTCATAAATTAGTACACATGCTGTAAAATACTTATATTTTAAATCCTAGATTAAATGTGGATATTCATGACATTCAAAGATTATATTTTTAAATTAAATCATATATTAAATATTGACATTCATGACATTTGATGAATATATTTTTTTAAAGGTTGATTAAGTAATGTGTATGTGACATTTAAAAAAATAAAAATAAAACTTAATATTTCCATTAAGACTATTATGTAATGTACCCTCACTGCCCCATCCGAAAATGCTAGTAAAAGACACCATACGTTGGTAACAAAATGAGAAACATGGTCAGAAGGTTTGGAGTATACTAGACATAGTCGTTTAGCCTCCTTCATATGAATATAAGAAATGATTAAGCTGGTCCATTTTACTTAATGTACTTTGAGTATTAGTACTTAAAGTACACCAAATTACTAATGTGAGCTTCATCATAAGCTTATCTTCATTAATAATGTTAGAATGAAGATAAACACTATATTAAATATATAGGTGCAGTAAAACTGAAATTTGTTTTATTAGTGAGTGATCTTTTTAAAAAAGAAATGTATACCTTTTTCCTTTGTTTGGTGAATGGTCAATGGTATTATTGAGTTCATCTGGAGGTGGATGAGTATGTGTTCCCTCCTTGACATAAAAAAAATCAGAACAACTGATTGCGTGGGATTTGTTTCCGCAATTTCCAAGCCTAGGTTTTAGGACCTTGCAACCAATTCATGCGGGAACCAAGGCATGCCTGTTTTTTTTTCTGATATAAGTAAGGTAAGAAACTCCGTGAAGGGGGAAAGAAGAGAAAAAGAAATCCATTTTGGGGAAAGTTCTCTCCGCAAGAGTCTAACGCTACGTCTTAGGTTATGCGTCTACCTGTGGGGAGAATGAAGTGATATATATATATATTTTTTCAGGATGGGTTAGCATGGAATGGAGTGATAGCTTGGTTTTGTGCTGTTTATTATAATGATCAGGTTAGATAATGACATGAATACTGTGCTTGTTTATTTTTATATTGTGCCACGATATCGATCTCATTCTAGTTTGTGCTGTAAATGCTTTGTTATTCTGCAAAATCGTTCTGGTGATTGCACGATATCGATCTCGTGATAGATGGAATACTGTGCTTTATTTAGTCTGTGTCTATCATGCTACAATTTCAGATCGGAAGTAGATCTAGGTTATTTTCTTGTTTGGAGTTTGATCTTATTAAAAAAAAAACCCTGCTTGTGCCACGATTCAGATCTAGCTATCAATGATATTTTGCGTTCATGATTTTGTTTGAGTTCAGTTTGTATACATGCCCACGATCTATATCTCGTGGATAAGAGACAGTTTGAATTTGTGCCTAGAAAAATCTGTTTCTATCCATGCCCATAGTTTATGAGATTTTGATCTAGAGTTTTTGTTCCTCATAAATCTTTGATTGTGTGCCACGACTGCATAGAGGATTTCAATTTGGGTTTAGTTTTGTCTTGAGACTTGTTTTATTCCTTTTGAACTCTGTGACTTTAGGTACCATGATTTCTAGAATGGAAATTGATCTCGAGGCTTGTTTTCACCCTTTATTAAAATCTCGGCGCCATGATCCTCATTGCCCTGAACTTTGCTTTATAGCTGGCATTTGTGCATGTCTGAAGGCTGTTTATGTTGTCCACAATTTCATCCATCTCAGGTTTTAGTTTTGAAGACTGAGCTTTATTAATACCTGTGTTATATACCACGATTCTATTCAATCTGGGGACCGCACGCCAGCTGAGTCTATGCTCTGTCAAACGCTGGTTTTTTTTTCCATTGGGTGATGGTGATTTCATGATCTGAGTTTGAATGTTGTTCTCTGCAAAGCGATCTGAGTTGATTTTATTTTTCTTCATAAAAATCTCTCCAAATCGTTCTGGAGATTGAATGCTTGGAATGTTTTATTGTTTCTTCATAAAATCTCTGCAAATCGTTCTTGAGATTGAGTGCTTGGAATGTTTTATTGTTTCTTCATAAAATCTTTGGAAATCATTCTTGAGATTGAATGCTTGGAATGTTTTATTATTTTTTCATAAAATATCTGCAAATTGTTCTCAAGATCAAATGCTTGGAATGTTTTATTGTTCTTCATAAAATCTCTGCAAATCATTCTAGAGATGGAATGCTTGGAATGTTTTATTGTTTCTTCATAAAATCTCTGCGAATCGATCTCGAGATTGAACACTTAAATGCTTTATTTTCTTCTTCATAAATTTTCTGCAAATCGTTCTAGAGATTAAATGTGTTGAATGCTTTGTTATCCTACAAAAAGAAATTGATCCAGAGAGTGATGCTATGTAAAACGATGTTTTCCTTAATTCTGCCACGATTTCGTAAAAGGTCGATCTAGGGTTTTAGCCTGACGCAAAATTAGTTTGTTAAAAACTCTGTTTTGCGTGCATCAATTCGGTGGTTAATGATAGCTTGTTTTTATTGCTGTTAAAGCTCCGTTTTTATGGCCACGGTTTCACATCATCGATTTTGGTGATGGCTGGGTTTTACTGTCTGTTGAAAATTGACAATCTTAAGTTCAACGTTTATTTATGTTTGTGCTATAAGTTGTATAGGTGTTAGACAGTCACGTCATAATTGACTGGTATATGCATTTGTTGTGTTTAATGCCAGTTGCGGATTGTATATTTAATGTAGTCGCCACATTGGTCGTAGTGAGGACTGACCCAAAAAAAACTACAAGCTATGGTATGGTTGAGTATTAAAATGTGCAAGCTCTCATATGGTTATGTATTTAGACTGACTTTTACTTAACGTAATGGTAATGGTAGAGTTAAGACAAGCTTATTTGTGTATTTTACTACTCTTTATAATATAATTCTTGCAATATTTATTGGAATGGCATATATTGCAATAGCATTGCTATACTGTTTGTTTAGAAATGGAATCTTAAGTTTAGTGTGCTATTACTTTTTTAAGTGTTAATATTTTACTTCAATAGAGCATATCTTGAAAAGTTGTGATGATTAATGACAAAATCAGGTATGAAATGTTGGTTTAGAGCCAAAGTTCGTCATGTGTCCAAGGAACTGTAAATGATTTTATGAGTTGTCATAAAAGTCCTAAACGGAGGCCATATCAAGTTGCAAGTGTCGCTCTGCGAGGAGACTTGAGGCAAGGTGAACCGGCCATGGATGTGGTTGTACCATGACATTGTAATTACTCTCTCATAAGCAATAAAAAGAAAACAAATTGGTGGATGTAGTCTCATGGACGAGGTGAACCATGTGAATATGGATGTCCCGTCTTTTGTGTTTTTTATGTTCTTCATGTTTATTTTTACATGATGATGTTAGTTATGAATGCACTAGAAATGTTTATTGGTGACATCTAATTTGGAAGCGCATTACTTGGATGGTTTTAAGCTTTAATAAAAAGAGAAAAAATTCACCCATTTTATCTAATTTCACAACAAGGTATTATCGAGACGTTACATATGGTATCAGAGCCAGATGCAACACTGGACCTTTAAGAATGGGCTAACATGATAATTTTTGATGAAAGTCGAATTATATTGGCAAGAAATTGCGACATGGTTGTCAATGATCGAATTGAAACCTACATAAGTACCATGCTAATCACTTATTTAAGTTTCTTTGCATGATGGATGTTTGATCTCTAGCATAAAAGTATCTTTTCCTAGAATACAAAAGGAAGGAATATAGACACATTCTTAAAGTGAGCTAGAATGTTTTCCAAATTACTTTAATGGCAAAAATCGAAGTCTCTATCCTTACACATATTTTCCCTTATCAAAAGAATTTCTTTCTGTAATGCTATTCTTCTGACGAGTCATGCTCAAGGTTAGTTAAATTTTATAAGGGTGGTACGAGTAGAGACTTGGAAGATCTTACTCTTAGTCTTAGGACTCTCTTATGGATAGTGTGATAGGTGTAAGTTTGAATTTATCGTCAAACATTCTTTCTTACTCGTTCCTTTTCTTTAGAGAACAAACGTAATTTTCCATCTTAATGTCATTAACCATGTTATAAAGGAAGAATCATCCACCATACACAAAATCGGCACCATCTAGATATGAAAAGATAGACTTGGTATTATTACTAAGAAATAATTTAGCCCAAGTGCTAATTCAATGTTATTGCTGGTTATTGGTTTAAGACTAGTTAAGAGAACAATACTACCGAGCTCCTCTTACATTAAGCAGTATTTTCCAATGTTTTGAGATGCAATCCTTACTGAATTGGGCCTATATGAATCTTGAATAAAGCAATGACAGTAGTTGTTCTCATGTGGGCAATATTAAACTGAGTTGTAGACCTCACTCTATTTAGCTATATGAAGGGTTGGAAAAATCTGAAAAAACAACTTGCTATACTACCATTAACAATATTACACCTAAGTTGGAAATCTTCGTTGAAGACACTGCTGGGCATATTTATTGATGAATTTAAGTAAATGGCACAAAAAGAATATATGACAAGTAATGAGATCATGTTTAGGGGTTGTCTTCTTGATGGCATCTTGATATAACTAATGTCTAAAACCAGCATGTTGCATTGAAGTTGTTAAATTCTATATTGATTTTTCCCTATGCTAAAGTCAGGTATTGAATTTGGCAATGTAATAAAATCTTGGAAAGTTTTTGCAAACAATGTATGTGGATTAAGAATCATAGGATCTCTTGTCAGACTTGCCATATGTTAAAGCAGTTTAGGAGAACTAAATATGCAATATTAAGTGAAACTTCATGCAATTAGGTTTGAAGTTTCACACGACATTTTAATTTCAGCTATCATGGTATTTTATAATGGTAACTTTCCTTCTCTGCCTCAAAACATGAACGGAAATGAGTATTGACATGTTGAATATACGAGGCATAGGATCAAATGTCAAGTGGTGTTATGCAACAGTATTCATTTGTATTTCTTCCAAGCACTGCACATAAGTATTAAAGGTAGTATAGGAGCATAATTAACTATACTAATTAATAATCCACCTTTAAAAAAAATTTAGGCTCTTAACAGGGCTGGCAATAGTACCTAGAATTTCCAAGGCAAGTTAAACTTTTGTCTTACATCACTTTAGGATGCCACATTGAACAGCTTATAGTAGGTCCTGTAACAGGTTTTGGTAGTTTGAATGCATTATGTTTCATTATGGGCATTGTTCTTAAGAAACAATGACTGAGGCCTAGCAAAGAGTAATAGGGTGTTGTTTTAAGTTCAAGGTCTAGCACCCAAACTATAAAGTAAAATGTGTGACAATAGTACAAATAAAAGTCACTTTAGATTCTCAGAATCATAGAATGGTATTCAAGCGGTGTATTAACATTAATTCTCTTAGAAACAAATCGATTCAGTGAAATCCCCACCAGTTGCATATTAAGGAAATGCTTTAATGCTTGTTTGTTAAAAATTATCGTCGCTTCACTTCCTTTAAAGACATTGTTTGGTATTAGCTTACCTTGACTTCTGCGACACATCTAAATGAAAAAAAAAATGTACATTGTCTAGATTAGATGTTAGGAGTGTTAAAATGCATAAACGCTAACATTTTATTAATAAATTGTTGGTCGCTAAAGACAATTGTGATGGTTGGGCCTACTCGGTAGGTTGAACAAATTGTGAGTTCTCAAAGGTGGTTCCATGAAGAAAATGTGAGGAAATTGGCTGCACCAAACCCTTGATGCTCCTCCTACATGTGTGCACATCAATAGCATATGACTCAAGTCCTAAATGGACTTAAACCTAAGCTAGAGTTAGGTGTTGCCAGGGAATTGCTATCATCTTGTTTTAAATTAATAGCTCTTGAAATAATGGTGAATGATGATATAAGTGTATACTAATTGGTTTCTAAAGATGCTATCTGGTGAACTGTTATAAAGTAGAATGTGTATTGCTTATCGAAAGTTCTAATTATATTTCATTAGCTACTAAATTATTGATAAGTGAGTGCAGAACTAGAATGAAAGGTTTTGGTGAAGAGATTCAGGTTAGATGCAATTTTTCAACTATTGTAATAACTGGCATACAAGTAAATCCTAGGAATCAAGCTGTACACATAAAGACTATTGATCTTTCTTACGTACTCACAAGGTATGACAACAAATATTTAAAGTCATGAAATTGGATTTACTTATGAACTTGGGCTACAGTGCAGCTGACGTGAGTAATAAAATGCGTTGTGTTTAAAATCAATAAATGCCTTAGTGGTAGAAAGAGTATGCTAGTATAAAGGATCTTATCTGATGAATGAGAAATGAAGTAAGACATGACTTATGATAAAAATTTTGATGTCTTTAATATGATAAATTGACCACCTATGGAGTGATTGCAAGCATGGGAAAGTTGTGGCCATAACACAGGCTAAAGCTCTAGGACTATAATGAGTTAAGAAGATATGAGAAAGATGTCATGTGCATAAAGTTGTCACCATGAGAGAGTGGTAATGAAGGTAGTGGATGAAATCTACTTGTTTTTCCTTGGGCCAGCTAGGGACCATTATGCATCCTGGGGACGCCTAGATGTAAGACGTTTTGGTTAAGACTCATTTCGAACACATTAAGAGGACTGTCACAAGAGTGGGGGTTCTGTGAAGAGAATAACCCCTAGGTGTTGTGGTGGTGTGCGAGAACGGAGGTGCCTCAGCTTGCTGAAGCGCCCTGAATAGCACAAGAAGGATATACGAGGGTATCATCCTTGTGTTGGGTAGCTTGAATCGCTACTTGGAGTAGTGTTAGCACTTGGAGTGCTAGGATGGAGGACATCCAGAGAAAAGAATAATGGCGAAGCGCCGTGAATAGCACAATAAGGAGATACGCCTAAGGAAGTGTATCGTCCTTGTGTTGGGTGGCTTGGATTAGTACTGAGAGTATTGTTGGCACTTGGAGTGCTGGGATGGAAGACATCTAGAGAAAAGAATAATGTTGGGAAGAGGTCTATACATTACAGGTAAACTTGTACCTATGAGGCAATATGTCTATTTATTGGCAAATAGAACTGACATGTATATTGGAACCACTGTGGATTATGGAAATTGTATAGTGTTGGATTTCTGAGTTATACATTGTTTTCAATGTCAATGCTAGTGTATATGCATATGTATGATTATAAATGTAGGATGAGGACCCACTCCCATTAATCAAAGGGATTAGGAAGTATAAAATAAAGCAATGAGAACCAAAAATTGAAGCGAGACAAGGCTAGAAAAACAGGTAACACTGAGGACAATGTTAACTCTAAGGGGGGGAGAACGTAATGTCCCCTCATGACCTCCATCCGAAAATGCAAATCCGAGTAAAATACACCATACGTTGGTAACAAAATGAGAAACATGGTTAGAAGGTTTGGAGTATAAGATACATCACCATTCTCCCTCCTTCATATCAATATAAGAAATGATTAAGCGAGTTCATTTTACTTAATGTACTAGTAAGTATTAGTACTTAAAGTAGACCAAATTACTAGTGTGAGCTTCATCATAAGATTATCTTCATTAATAATGTTAGAATGAAGATAAACACTATATTAAATATATAGGTGCAATAAAAATGAAATTTGTTTTAATAGTGAGTGATATTTTTAAAAAGGAAATGTATACCTTTTTCCTTTATTTGGGGAATGGTCAGTGGTATTATTGATTTCATCTAGAGGTGGATGATTAGGTGTCACTCCCTCCCTGACATAAAAGAAATCAGAACAGTGGATTGTGTGGGATTTGTTTCCCCAATTTCCAAGCCTAAGTTTTAGGACCTTACAACCAATTATGGTGGGAACCAAGGCATGCCTGTTTTCTTTTCTGATATAAGTAAGAGAAGAAATTCGGTGAAGGGGGAAAGAAGAGAAAAGGCAATCCATTTTGGGGAAAATGCGCTC
>LPNX010496862.1:97028-107958 GCA_001517045.1 Pseudotsuga menziesii | reverse complement strand
AGCATGGAATGGAGTGATAGCTTGGTTTTGTGCTATTTATTATAATGATCAAGTTAGATAATGGCCTGAATACTGTGCTTGTTTATTTTTATATTGTCTCATGATATCAATCTGATCCCTATTTGTGCTGTAAATGCTTTGTTATTCTGCAAAATCGTTCTGGTAATTTCATGATATCGATCTAGTGATAGATGGAATAATGTGCTTTATTTAGTCTTTGTCTATCATGCTATGATTTCATATTAGAGGTTCATCTGGGTTCTTTTGTTGTTTAGAGTTGGTCTTATTAAAAAAAACCCTGTCTATGCCACGATTCAGATCTGGCTATCAATGATAGTTTACATTCAGCATTTTGTTTGAGTTCAGTTTGTATACATGCCCATGATCTCTATCTGGTGGATAAGAGACAGTTTGAATCTGTGCCTGGCAAGCTCTATTTCTATTCATGCCCATAGTTTATGAGATTTCGATCTGGAGTTTTTGTTCCTTATAAATCTCGGATTGTGTGCCATGATTGCATAGACGATTTCGATCTGGGTTTAGTTTTGTCTGGAGGCTTGTTTTATTCCTTTTCAACTCTGTGACTTTTGGTACCACAATTTCTAGAATGGAAATCGATCTGGAGCCTTGTTTTCAACCTTTATTAAAATCTCGGCGCCATGAACCTCACCGTCCTACAGTTTGCTTTATAGCTAGCGTTTGTGCATGTCTGAACGTTGTTTATGTTGGCCACAATTTCATCAATTTGGGGTTTTAGTTTTGAAGAATGAGCTTTATTAAAACCTATGTTATATACATGACTCTATTCAATCTGGGGACCGCACACCAGCTGAGTCTATGCTCTGTCAAACACTAGTTTTTTTTTCGATTGGGTGATGGTGATTTCATGATGTGAGTTTGAATGTTGTTCTCTGCAAAGCGATCTGAGTTGATTTTATTTTTCTTCATAAAAATATCTGCAAATTGTTCTGGATATTGAATGCTTGGAATGTTTTTGTTATTTCTTCATAAAATCTCGGCAAATCATTCTGGAGATCGAGTGCTTGGAATGTTTTATTGTTTCTTCATAAAATCTCTGCAAATCATTCTTGAGATTGAATGCTTGGAATGTTTTATTATTTCTTCATAAAATATCTACAAATCATTTTGGAGATCGAATGTGTAATGTCCCTCTATGCTTTTAATGCCAATATGTGTGGAAAAGTGGTAGAGTTTTGTTTTCTTTTTGTCTTTATTACTACAAAGGGGTTCAACTTGTTAGCAACAACCTTTTTAAGGAATTTCATATCCATTATGTCAAAAACCATGTGCATAGCAAAAAGGTTAACCAACAATTTTATTTAATGTGACTCAGCATTATTTGCACCCACCAGCATTGCATCATCATAGTGTCCGGAAAATGACTTGTTATGCCTACAATAAAACATTATGATAACAACCACAATTCTTTAACTATCATTTTGCAGTATTACAGTCTATGAGCATGTGTACAGAAATAACAATAAGAAAGTAAACATGTAGACACAACACAGAGACAAACATGAAAAAGACACCGGAGTACGTGGTTCACCTCATCCCCGAGGCTACGTCCACCAAAGCTTTTGTTATATTAATTCATTCAGTGTAGTTTTACAAATTCACGGCACATCCTTTGCCCAAATTCTCCACTGACAATTACCTTCCAATTACTCTTTCCTTCGTTGTAGGTTCCTCCTGGCATATTCTTTAAATACCAGAATTATACAAGCGCATAGATATTCTTGAGATAATTGCTGGTACATTCTTGTTGTACCCAGAACTAGTCTGAGGCATGCGTGTGCTTCCCTGGGAAAAATCTAACATCCACAGGGCATGTAGTAGGCAATTACAGACACAAATGCCTAAACTATTTTAACTTGCAGAATTAAAAATCAGAGAATGCTTTCGCACTACGATCACAGAAGTAAGGGGATAACTTCCCGATCTGCAGCAAATACACAATCAGCAGGCAACTGTGTGCATGTATTCCTAAATCAGAAATTAAAACAGATGAGAAATTAATTAAGAAAATCTTATCCAAAGTACGATTGTAGATGCCACAGGTTTTCTGGTCTAACCATACTAGCCGTGGTTATAATAACTTCCCCGACTGTTGATTCACATTCAACCCATTTAAAAAAGGGATAATGGGAAAATGTCCAAAAATAAAAACACACCTATATACATCAGGTTCAAATCTTGTAATTGATACACATACGACAGGTGAGAAGTAGATTGGGATAAATACATCCATAAATATGATATGAACCGAAATAACATAACATCAATCAAAATGTAAATAAACATCGAGAACCTCCAACGATCTCTCATCTCAAAGCTTTCTTCCTAGCTCTAAAATTTTTCAAGTATAAACCTTAGTATTGTTTACCAGATCCAAACCATATGCATTTACAATTTACCACTATCAACAATTGCTTCATACCTAATAGAGATCAAAGTTAAACCACAATAATGTTTTTCCCGATCCCGGCTTATATAATTTTCAACTATGTTTCAATATCAGTGACTCTTCGAGGTAAAAAGGAAACACAACCACCAGATCGAATCCATATAAACCTTCTTTGGATCTAAACTCAGATCCAATCCTTTTTTCTCTTTTCTTTCCTTTTATCAAAACACAAGGATTGATTACCTCAAAAATGGCAGAGGTCATGGCTGAACAAAATGCAGAGATCATATCGCAGATATTTTTTTTTCCTCATCAAAATGCAAACGATAACTAAAAGCAATGGATATGCCCATCAATTTTCAAACAGTATAACCAAGATCCCATTAGCGCGGATCTGGCTCAGAGATTTCTGGCACAATATTTAATAAGACGCCTAAAAAGACCATAAATTCGGGCTGTGATTTCATATCCAAGCTCACCGATGAAAGAAAAATGCACAACATCTCGCTCAGTAGAAAAAAGGAAAAGAAAATACTTAGTTTCAACCAAATCTCAGTACCAAGCCAACATAATCGCAACAAAATCATGAATTAGACTTTAACAGTCAGCAAGATAGCTATCCATAAAATGAACAGAATGATTCCTTATGAAATCGTGACCATCCCTGGACTTCATGAGCATGATTTCAAGCTATATATTTCATATCTCAATCCCAATCAGAAAAATAGATTGACCTATGACAGATCTTGGCATTCCCCATCCCCAAGCAGCCGCTCACCTGCAAAGTGAACACAGAAACTGCTAGATCCAGGAAATGGATAAGTACATACTCATGTATTACAGCAATCACATTTACTGAATTGACCAGCGCCTTAGACAAATGCCGGCTAGATCTAGACTTTGGCTCTCACTCCACCGTTCTCCAAACTCCATCATTAATGGAATTGTGTATAAATGCAAATTTATTTTAAAATGCATACTAAGAAAGCAAGCAAGGGTTGCCGTATGATTTGCATTGCCGGATCATAAGAGAAAACACAACAAAGAGTGGATTTTTGAGCTGCCCATTCCCTTCCTAATAATCCAGGTCGCATACCCCAAAACGTTTGCCTACGCACCGGCAAAGTTTAGTTCTGAAAGTTATATAGATGAAAATGCAGGTATTCAATTATTCACAGATGGGGTCAAAATGTATTCAACATACACTGGATCTACTTTAATGGGCAATCATCCATGCACATTCAGAGTTTAGATCTATAAAATTCATAGTTCAGATCTATAGTTTCAATATGCCAAACAGTGCATTTTTCGACTACCAGTGATGAAAAGGAACTTTGCTCATAATCCCAACCATCGAATCCACTCAACATAAAAATTTCAGGATCATAAGCGATGGAAAGAGAAAAAGAGATGCATTCCTAGCACAGGCAACAGCGATTGAGATTGATCGATGCCCCAGTAATCAGGCTAGCTACCATTGAAAAACACAAAATAAACTTCATGTCATAAGTGAAAGAGGCTAGAATTAACCCGCAGGAAATAAAACTAGGTCACGCATACCTAGGATCTTCAGATTCAAGAGCTTCGCTTGTAAACGTATGGAGATCCTTTTGAATCTGCAGAGAGGATTCCCTTGGAACACCAGAAAAATCTCCTAAAGAACGCAGAAAACCAAACTTATCGAGGACGCAGAGGGCTGGGGTCCTGAAAACGTATAGAGCCCAACTCATGGAAGGCGCAGAGGTTTTTCTTTCCTGATTGTTCTCTCTCTCTGCTCTGGAAGATACCTTACCAAAATACGCCCTGTTCATATAAATAAATTTCTTATTTAATGGGGTAGACCATGCTATCCCCTCATCTCAACCAGATTTCTAAAAATAACCCACCCGTTGCACCGGTCATGCAGAAAATTGATGCTAATCAAAACCTGGCGACTGTTCCAGCGTTAAAAGGTCACCACGGTTAGCGGTCATTAACTCCTTCCTTCAAGCCGAAACTATTCTTAAGTCGTGCCAAAATCAAAGCCTAAATAAAATTCATGTTTTCTTGTACCTTGTACTATTAAAGGGCTAAATCTATGGTTCCTTTTATGATACAATTTATATCATAGTAGTTCATTCATAATCCATAAATCTCACGAATAAATAAGTACCTCCAACCATTCTTATATATGCGTAATTATAAATATGGATTCACTATATCAAGTATGCTTTATATACAATGTATGTTTGCATTACAATGTAACGTGGTGACATTAAGTGTTCAACCATATATATGTCATAATTAAAGATATGACTCTAGTCTATATCATTTTCCGTTAATATATATATATATATATATATATATATATATATATATGCACTATTATATGTATGTGCTACATATAATGTATGTCTATAGGAGGTTTACATTACCATGTAAGTTCAAAATATAGATATCACAATGATTCCAATCTATATTTTTCTCTGTTATTATATATACATATATCTCCAATATATATATATATCTATATATTTATATATTCTTCTTTATTATAAAAGTAGTGTTCTACATATAACATTATATATATATGTGATTGTTTTCGCGAGGCGATGTCCCAAATTATGGGTGACATTACCTGTAATTTAGATAATACATATCCCAAATGTATATCCCAGCCATACATATAATGTTCTTCAAAGAAGAATTTTTCAAGTGCCCTTCATTAATTTGCGATGGGAGTAACCTCATTCTCGTGAGGGTTTTTCTACTCCTTGAGGTTGCATTTATGTTTCATTTTTCTATTTTTTTCCCGAGTCGTAGTCGCTCTTAGGTATTCAAGGTTTGAGAGGGATCTTACATTCTTTCCCCCTAGAATGAACACCGTCCTTGGTGTTACTTGTTTTGTCATTACTAACCTTGCTGGCCTCCTTGGTTTATTTTCACATTCCTGTGAGCAAAACCCAATTCTGTTTCTTAACCTCTCTTTCGTTAGACCTACGAAGACTATTCGTCAGATCTCGCATACTTTAACATTTACAAGAATGAGGATTGCATTATGTTCCCAACTTGAACACTACTTTAGATCTGCATCCTACTAACATCAATGCAACACAAAAAAAATCAGCATAATTTACTTTGATCATACTTTTAACACTTATGTTTTAAGACATGTCACCATTTAGTGACTTGGAAAACTGCTATCACTCCTTTATTTTTTGTTATCCTTTGAACTCTCCTTGGAGTTAAATTTTTTGGGTGGACTTACATTTATTCCTGAGGTTACTCTCCCTTTTGACCCCCATTCAAAAGTTTTCACCTCAGTGACATCAGACAGCGTCCTGTCTTCCAGATGTCCAGTTTTTTTTTTTTTTTGCCTAGGTCTTTTCTTGCCACACCAAGCTCCTAACACCAATGTGCTCACGCGGAAATCGCTTGCCTAACACCATTGTGCTCTTGCGGCGTACATGTCTAACACCGATGTGCTCACGCGGCAATCACTTTCCTAACACCATGGTGCTCCCGCAACATGCAAATTTTTCTTTAGTATAGATTTCCACTTTACCAATCATAATGGACACCCCTAGGTGCTTTCTCATGACTTTTACCTTCATGGTCCCGACTTGTGAGTCGGCTATACGGTTAGTCAAAACATCTGTTAATAACTCACAACTTTTATTATCTAAAGTTGCAGCGGCTTAATTATCACTTAAATGAGTGATATAATCTTGTAAATTATCTAGGAATTAATCCTTACACATTTCTGCGCAAGTCAAGCGCACTTATTTATGCAGGCGTAGTGCATGCGGATAGTAGCACTCATCATCATCATGGTGAAACCTGCAATGTCAGTATAAACCACATAATTCCACACTTGAATCCTTGGTTCGTAAAACTTGACATTCGACAATCAGCAATTCTAAGTGGGCTACTTGCCACCATTTCACATCTTAATTACATGTCTCTATATTCAATGCAATATAATGAGAATCACTATCTTTTTAAGATCAAGATACTTTACCGTTTCACTTTGGCTATACTCTAGCCAAATTTCATAAGTAGTCGAATTAACTTACATTCGATTATTCAGTTCTGGTTCAACTAGGACTTCCACAAGTCACCACCTGCAACAATCCCAATGCTTTGTGAGTTACCATAACATACATGATATGTCATTTCAGACATAAAAATATCAAAATATCTACTTGACATATTCTTTCTTCGAGAGCCCAGGAAGCTCCTCCTTAAACACAACTTTCGTGCCTTCATATCAATATCGCTCAATACCGTATCAATGTGATAGCTTGACATTCCCCATGATCCATAGCTTATCATCAAGGTATTTCTACTTGAGTGGCTTACATTTACATTTAACATAACTCGATTCATATATAGATCATCCCAAAAGATTCTATAATTAGCTACTATACTAGAGTTTTTTCCAAAACTTTTTATAAGGAATGTTCTCAACATGACAAATTATCGAAGCTATGAAATTTTAATTAATTCAAATGTTACCATCCTGGTAACCTTTCCATAATAAGAAGGGAATAATACAAACTCCCAATGTTACCATTTCTACTAAGGATTCCATCTTTGCCTGGTCCTCATGTGGTGCTGCTTCTTGTAACCATGCGCACCTGCATTACCTACTCACAAAATTTTTGCCCCAAAATTAAGTCGCATCTTATCTCATAAACAATTACACGATAACATGATCCTATTTGACTGCGACAAAATATGTTTGTGCATCATATCAAGGCTTTACTTCCTTTTCAATATCTTTTGCTGTACACTTAATCTTACTAAACACAATTTTAAACACAATTTTAACTTGCACCTTGCTTCATCAATAAATATGTACAACACATAAGTATATCTTGCTCTAGACAAGCCCATTAGTGTCTCCATTTTCTCATTCCTCAATGCAAAACAAATAACCTTTCCTGTACACAACTAACTTCATGCATTTAACATAATACTTAGGACCCGTGCAAAGAGTTCAGCAATGTTTTTTATAGTGTGCACTTTAATAGCACATAATCAAATCACATAGTTGAAAACATACCTGCATGTCTTGAGTCCATCAGGTCCAAGCGTTTTAATTTTTGCTCTGATACCATATGTAATGTCCCTCTATGCTTTTAATGCCAATATGTGTGGAAAAGTGGTAGATTTTTTTTTTCTTTTTGTCTTTATTACTACAAAGGGGTTCAACCTGTTAGCAGCAACCTTTTTAAGGAATTTCATATCCATTATGTCAAAAACCATGTGCATAGCAAAAAGGTTAACCAACAATTTTCTTTAATGTGACTCAGCATTATTTGCACCCACCAGCATCGCATCATCATAGTGTCCGGAAAATGACTTGTTATGCCTACAATAAAACATTATGATAACAACCACAATTCTTTGACTATCATTTTGCAGTATTAGAGTCTATGAGCATGTGTACAGAAATAACAATAAGAAAGTAAACATGTAGACACAACACAGAGACAAACATGAAAAAGACACCGGAGTACGTGGTTCACCTCATCCCCGAGGCTACGTCCACCAAAGCTTGTGTTATATTAATTCATTCAGTGTAGTTTTACAAATTCACGGCACATCCTTTGCCCAAATTCTCCACTGACAATTACCTTCCAATTACTCTTTCCTTCGTTGTAGGTTCCTCCTGGCATATTCTTTAAATACCAGAATTATACAAGCACACAGATATTCTTGAGATAATTGCTGGTACATTCTTGTTGTACCCAGAACTAGTCTGAGGCATGCATGTGCTTCCCTGAGAAAAATCTAACATCCACAGGGCATGTAGTAGGCAATTACAGACACAAATGCCTAAACTATTTTAACTTGTAGAATTAAAAATCAGAGAATGCTTTCGCACTACGATCATAGAAGTAAGGGGATAACTTCCCGATCTGCAACAAATACACAATCAGCAGGCAACTGTGTGCATGTATTCCTAAATCAGAAATTAAAACAGATGAGAAATTAATTAAGAAAATCTTATCCAAAGTACGACTCTAGATGCCACAGGTTTTCTGGTCTAACCATACCAGCCGTGGTTATAATAACTTCCCCGACTGTTGATTCACATTCAACCCATTTAAAAAAGGGATAATGGGAAAACGTCCAAAAATAAAAACACACCTATATACATCAGGTTCAAATCTTGTAATCGATACACATACGACAGGTGAGAAGTAGATTGGGATAAATACATCCATAAATATGATATGAACCGAAATAACATAACATCGATCAAAATGTAAATAAACATCGAGAACCTCCAACGATCTCTCATCTCAAAGCTTTCTTCCTAGCTCTAAAATTTTTCAAGTATAAACCCTAGTATTGTTTACCAGATCCAAACCATATGCATTTACAATTTACCACTATCAACAATTGCTTCATACCTAATAGAGATCAAAGTTAAACCACAATAATGTTTTTCCCGATCCCGGCTTATATAATTTTCAACTATGTTTCAATATCAGTGACTCTTCGAGGTAAAAAGGAAACACAACCACCAGATCGAATCCATATAAACCTTCTTTGGATCTAAACTCAGATCCAATCCTTTTTTCTCTTTTCTTTCCTTTTATCAAAACACAAGGATTGATTACCTCAAAAATTGCAGAGGTCATGGCTGAACAAAATGCAGAGATCATATCGCAAATATTTTTTTTTCCTCATCAAAATGCAAACGATAACTAAAAGCAATGGATATGCCCATCAATTTTCAAACAGTATAACCAAGATCCCATTAGCACGGATCTGGCTCAGAGATTTCTAGCACAATATTTAATAAGACGCCTAAAAAGACCATAAATTCGGGCTGTGATTTCATATCCAAGCTCACCGATGAAAGAAAAATGCACAACATCTCCCTCAGTAGAAAAAAGGAAAAGAAAATACTTAGTTTCAACCAAATCTCAGTACCAAGCCAACATAATCGCAACAAAATCATGAATTAGACTTTAACAGTCAGCAAGATAGCTATCCATAAAATGAACAGAATGATTGCTTATGAAATCGTGACCATCCCTGGACTTCATGAGCATGATTTCAAGCTATATATTTCATATCTCAATCCCAATCAGAAAAATAGATTGACCTATGACAGATCTTAGCGTTCCCCATCCCCAAGCAGCTGCTCGCCTGCAAAGTGAACACAAAAACTGCTAGATCCAGGAAATGGATAAGTACATACTCATGTATTACAGCAATCGCATTTACTGAATTGACCAGTGCCTTAGACAAATGCCGGCTAGATCTAGACTTTGGCTCTCGCTCCACCGTTCTCCAAACTCCATCATTAATGGAATTGTGTATAAATGCAAATTTATTTTAAAACGCATACTAAGAAAGCAAGAAAGGGTTGCCGTATGATTTGCATTGCCGGATCATAAGAGAAAACACAACAAAGAGTGGATTTTTGAGCTGCGCATTCCCTTCCTAATAATCCAGGTCGCATACCCCAAAACGTTTGCCTACACGCCGGCAAAGTTTAGTTCTGAAAGTTATATAGATGAAAATGCAGGTATTCAATTATTCACAGATGGGGTCAAAATGTATTCAACATACACTGGATCTACTTTAATGGGCAATCATCCATGCACATTCAGAGTTTAGATCTATAAAATTCATAGTTCAGATCTATAGTTTCAATATGCCAAACAGTGCATTTTTCGACTACCAGTGATGAAAAGGAACTTTGCTCATAATCCCAACCATCGAATCCACTCAACATAAAAATTTCAGGATCATAAGCGATGGAAAGAGAAAAAGAGATGCATTCCTAGCACAGGCAACAGCGATTGAGATTGATCGATGCCCCAGTAATCAGGCTAGCTACCATTGAAAAACACAAAATAAACTTCATGTCATAAGTGAAAGAGGCTAGAATTAACCCGCAGGAAATAAAACTAGGTCACGCATACCTAGGATCTTCAGCTTCAAGACCTTCGCTTGTAAACGTATGGAGATCCTTTTGAATCTGCAGAGAGGATTCCCTTGGAACACCAGAAAAATCTCCTAAAGAACGCAGAAAACCAAACTTATCGAGGACGTAGAGGGATGGGGTCCTGAAAACGTATAGAGCCCAACTCATGGAAGGCGCAGAGGTTTTTCTTTCCTGATTTTTCTCTCTCTCTGCTCTGGCAGATACCTTACCAAAATACGCCCTCTTCATATAAATAAATTGCTTATTTAATGGGGTAGACCATGCTCTCCCCTCATCTCAACCAGATTTCTAAAAATAATCCACCCGTTGCACCGGTCATGCAGAAAATTGATGCTAATCAAAACCTGGCGACTGTTCCAGCGTTAAAAGGTCACCACGGTTAGCGGTCATTAACTCCTTCCTTCAAGCCGAAACTATTCTTAAGTCGTGCCAAAATCAAAGCCTAAATAAAATTCATGTTTTCTTGTACCTTGTATTATTAAAGGGCTAAATCTATGGTTCCTTTTATGATACAATTTATATCATAGTAGTTCATTGATAATCCATAA
>LPNX010496862.1:75000-89387 GCA_001517045.1 Pseudotsuga menziesii | reverse complement strand
AGAGAGAGAGAGAGAGAGTAGAGAGAGGGGGGGGGTGGGAGCGTTTGGGAATATATATATGGGGTTGGGTTTTAGGTGTAGTTGGATAATTTGGGGAGTGAGAGACAATGGAGGAGAGGGGGTGTTAGGTGTAGGGGAAGACATCGGGGGGAGAGAGTGAGAGACAGGGAGAGAGAGTGGTGGGTTGTTAGGGGTGTTATCACTCCAGGAGTGTTTCCCTAACTGTAAAGCATTAGAGAATATACATCAACTAGAGAACTCGATCTAGGTGTTAGTGGTAAGGGGGGCCATAGGAATGAGAGAGAGAAAGAACGAAAACAAATGGGGAGGTGGGGTGTTAGGAAGAGAGAGGAGTGGAGTTTAAAGGTAGGGAGAGGAGCAGCGGGGATTAGAGGAGGAGGGCTGATTAGTAAGATTTAGGGGGAAGAGGGGAGTCAGGGGGGACATAAAATAATAAACATATTGGTATAATTGACAAAACAAGCACTCATTGTAGTATTTAAAAATTTGCACATTGTGATTCACTAAAATGCGCTCCCGTTTTGCTTTAATAAAATGCGCTCTTGTTTTGCTTCAATAAAACATGCTCCCGTTTTGTGTAAATTCAAAAATGTATTCCCTCCAAATGATAAGGCCAATCCTCCACCCATGCTTGCATGGAATTATTATGGCTATGTGTCTGCTTCGTACTTTGCTTCGGATTCAACATGCCTATGCCTTGGAGTATGATAAACCATAGCTAATTCAACATTATATCCAAATTTTCAATATGCTTGTGTTTAGCCATTCATTTGATTATGCTGCACACCTCCATTTTTTATAGGATTTTTGAAACAGATATGGTTTTTTTTGCATATTCCAAATATGTAAATTTTAATAGGAACACATTATTTTTTCTATTTTTTTGTATTTATCTTCTATCATCACTCCTCAACTCAAAAAACACACTGTTAGTGTTTCATCAATATCTCTTTCGTTTCTCAACCATTTAAAAAAAAATCATATGGTGCACTAAAGAACACCGAGCTCTACATGCTATAAAAAACCCATTTCCAAATAATTACATTGAGAGATTCGAACACTGCACCCACATATGACGTACCATTTTTGAGGTTTGATCTCTTAGCTAATTAAAAAAAAATTTAAAAATATTATTTTTATCATTGGAAAAATGGTCGTGCACTAGTAGTATATGTTCTTTATATGTATACCAATTTTCGTAAGATTATTCCATCATTTACTCACTCAGACGTTGCACCCACAAAAACATATATATTATAATTTGTCCGCAAAATAAAAAGTGCCCGTTAAAAAATATCTAACTTTACATAGTTAGCTGCATTTTCAATAGAAAAAAATTATATATTTGCAAACGCCATTCAATTTCCTACATTTCTTGTTTTTTACTCATTGCAAGATTCATTATGTAAGTGTCTCAAAATATCCATACAATTTGATGGATGTCTATTTTTTCAGTTTTCTATTGCATCTAACGCGCCAAAAGAGACCCTCAACTTCTTGCACACACCCCTATCTGATCTAGATAATAAATGATATAGATTGTGTTTTATGGATGGACAAGTACTTATTTAGTCCAAAGGAAATACACTTGAATATGTTGTAGTCATTGGAGAAGAAGAAAAAGGACTGTACAAACTCAAAGGACATCCAGAGACAACCTGTGTCCATGATACTGCCAGCTCAAGTGAGCTGTGGCATACGAGACTGTCTCACATCAACTACAAATAATTTCCCTATGTCACCAAGGTGGTAACAGGGTTACCAAATTTGAAGATCGGGCATGAGGGAGCTTGCAAGGAATGTGCAAAGGTAAAGAACATCAAGAATCCCTTTCTAAAAAGTGAAACAAGGACTAAAGGTAGGTTGGAACTAATTCATTCTAATGTATGTGGTCCTATTCCCTCCATATCCTTAAGTGGATATGAGTACGATGTCACATTTATTGATGACTATTGAAGAAATGCTTGGATATAATTCTTGAAGAATAAGATTGAACTATTCAGGAAATTCAAGGAATTGAAATCCTTTATAGAGAACCAATCATAAAATAGAATCAAGACAATGAGATCAGATGATGGTGGAGAATACACTTCAAATTAATTTGAAGCCTTCTATAAGGAGGCAGGAATTAAGAGTGAACTAACCACTCCCTATAATCCCCAACATAATGGTGTTGCAAAAAGAAATAATAGAACTATCATGGAAGCAGGGGATACCATGATTCATGAACAAGACCTCCCTATGCACATATGGGCTGAAGCAGCAAGAACAACCATATATGTGTAGAATATATTATCTCATAGTGCTCTTGGATTCAAGAATCCTTAAGAGATGTATACCAGAAAGAAACTTGAAGTGAGCCATATCAAGATATTTGGATTCCTAGTATATGTACATATTCCAAAAGAGAAGAGAACCAAACTCGATCCTTTTGGAAAGAAGGGAATATTTGTAGGATAATGAGGAGTCTCCAAATCCTTGAGGATATGCATTTTATTATTCCATCATATAGAAATTAGTAGGGATGCAAAATTTGATGAAGAGAACTCTTAGCAAGCATAGAAGGTTTCATCTTGAAGAAGTACATGTAGAGGATGTACCTCCCACAATGATAAAGGATGAACCCTCTCCGTAAATAGTAGCACATGAGGAGCATTACATGCTAGAACCTCAGGAGCCTCCTCTTATGGATATATTTTGAAAGAGAAAACCTTCTTAGGTAAGATAAATCATACAAGAAGAAGAAAGATATGGAGCACCAGAAGGCTCCACAAGAACCAACAAAAGATCAAATCCTTATTCCAGTTATGTATCTTTGATGTGTGATATTGTAGATCAAGAAACCACCAGCTATGAGGAAGCTACACAAAAGAAATAATGGGTTGAAACAATGATGAAAGAATACCAATTGATCATGAAGAATGATGTTTGGGATATTGTTTCCAAACTAGAAAACAAAAGTGTGGTATCTTTGGAATGGATCTACAAGATAAAACATGTTTTTGATGGAAGTATTGAAAAGTACAAAGAAATATTTGTGGCTAGAGGATTATCTTAGAAAGAGGGGCTCAATTATGAAGAGACATTTTCTTTAGTATGAAGGTACACTTCCATCTGAACTATCATGGTGCTTTCCTGCATGATGAAGTGATACTTACACCAGATGGATGTAAATACAACCTTCCTTAATGGTGTGATTGAGGAAGAGGTTTACATTGAACAACCATAAGGATTTGAAGTCAAAGATAGAGTGACTCATGTATGCAAGTTGAAAAGGGCTCTATATGGACTGAAGAAAGCTCCTAGATCTTGGTATGGCATAATAGATTGCTTCTTGACAAGAATGGGATTTACCAAGAGTAAAGATGATCCTAATCTTTATATGAATATTATGGATGCTAAAATAGTCATACTATTGTTGTATGTGTATGATCTATTTTTGACTGGAAATGAGAAACATATCAAGGATTTCAAGACGAAGCTAGTTGAATATTTTAAGATGAAAGATATTGGATTAATGCATTATTTCCTATGGCTAGAAGTGTGGCAGAGCCCAAAAGTAAAATTTTTGAACCAGGGAAAGTATGCGGTAGAAATATTGAAAAGATTTGATATGTTGGATTGTAAATCCATGGCCACACCCATGGACAACAACCTGAAGTTGTTGTTTGATGATTCATCAGAGTTAGAGTACATGAGTCACTACAGACATATGATTGGGTCATTAATGTATCTGATGAGTAGAAGGACAAATATATTCTTTGCTATCAACACCTTGAGTCAGTATCTACTTAAACCTAGATGGTTTCACCTAATAGCTACAAAGCATGTGATGAGGTACCTAAAAGGTATGATTGATTTGGGACTTTACTATGGGAGAGATCACAACTGCAAATTATATGAATATACTAATTCATATTGAGGAAGAAGTGTCACAGAGAGGAAGAGAACCATAGGTGGATGTTATTATCTATGATCTGCCATGATCTCATGGTTTAGTAAGAAACATTCTAGTGTTTCTCTCAGTACAACAAAAGCAAAGTACATTGCATCTTTCTCCACTTGTTGTGAAGCAATATGGATTTGGAAGATGATGTTAGGATTATTTGACATGGATTTGGATACCACAGTAATTCTCTTCAACAACCATATTTGTATAAATATGATAGATAATCCGGTGTTCCATGACAAATAGAAGCACATAGAAATTTGATATTTTTATATAAGGGATATGGTACAAAATGGATCTATCAAGCTCCAATATGTGAGTACTGATCAGAAAGTTGTTGATGTACTGACCAAGCCTCTATCTTGAGTAAATTTTGAATATTTACATGATAAGCTTGGTGTAATTCAAAAATACCTTACTCACAAGGAGGAGCTGTGATGGAACTACACATGATGAAGAAATGGACCTTCTTTGAAAAGGAGGACTAGGTCGAAGACATGAACCCTCATACAACAAAGGGGGAGCAAGTTGATAATATGGAACCTCCCAGGAAAGGGGGAGTAAAGATGAGACTGGCATCGATAATGGATGAAAGTGATGATGTGGGTTTGGCATTTACTTGTGGACAATAGTATCTTCTCTTGAGGATGGTAGGTATAACACTCTGTTCATAAGAATGGTCACTATTAAGGATTTCCCTACAGATGTGACTCTTGCATGGAGATTACCCACATTCATTTGTGGATATCATAGAATAGCAATCGCTCATGAGTGGTATTAAGCTCAGTAGTAAGGATTCTTTACGATAGGATTGTCATTTTGTATGCAGTCGAGATGTGCTTTGCAGACTATACTCTTGTATGGAGAGTATGCATACACTCATATGTAGATTCCATAGAATAACACTCACCTAGAAGTGGTCCTAACCTTAGTGATATGGATTATATATGGTGAGTCTTCATGGACGCCGTAGTATAACAATCACATCGGAGTGGTCCTAACCTCAGTGGTATGGATGTTCTACGATGGGCCGACATTTTTCGTATGGCTGAGATATACTCTACAGACAATACTCTTTCTTGGAAGAGTATGAATACACTTAAGTGTATATACCTTAGTATAAAACTCACTTGGGAGTGGTCCTAACCTCATCGGTATGGATTTTCTATGATGATTCCTCACAGACGATAGGGTCGGCACTAGGTGTGGTCAAGATCTACATTTAGTTGTAAGTGATTCAGCTGTTCGATTTCATGGATCATGATTATGGGGGATTGCATCGTCCTTGGACTTAATTCCTAAAGTGATAGAGATTGATCATCTCGCAAATAGATCATGTGTACTGTAGGTGGCATGGTGGTGAAGGATCAATTATATGGAAGTACAATAGAAAGGATCAAATGGATCAAAGTAGTACTACAAAATGATTGAAATGCTACCACAAGGGCTCAAGAAGATCAGAAGGATGCTATAGAATATTAAAGAGCTACTGAAAAGGACCAAGAAGATCGAACTACTTGTGCAAATGATCAAGAAGATAGATGTGTTGCTACAAAGGATCAATAAGATCGAAGTGTTGATGTAAAAGGATTGAGAAGATCGAAGTGCAATGACAAAGGATCAAGAAGATCGAAGTTTTTATTTAAAGGATGAAGAAGATCGAAGTGTTGCTACAAAGGATCAAAGTACTGCAAAGGATCAAAATATTGAATTGCTTCTATGAAGGATTGAAAGGTCGAAGCATTGTTGCAAGAGGATCAAGTGGTGATGTGATGCAAAAGACGAAGAGTAACTATCCGAGTTACTGATTGTTGAAAACTTCCTATGGAATATAGATGTAATACCTTGATGTAATTTTGATGTTATTGTCTCTCTATTATCCTATAGTCTATGATGATGTTTTCAATAGAATAACCTTCCTGTTAAGTGGAATCGTTTAAATATTGTAACTTCAAAGGATATTCTAAATGTATTTTACTGATGTAACCCAAGAGAGATGTTATTATTCCTCTGACAAGGTGTTACTATTGTATTTGGTCATCAAAAATTCATGAGGTAAATCCTCCATTGTAATTTGGGTCATTAGTACCCTAATGAATAATATAATATATTGTTTTGAGTCTTCCTAGGTGAAGTCGACTCAGACTATTTAGTGGGGCCGTCTTTATTCGGGTAAAAGTCAGTTTACTCAACGTGTTTAAATAGAGGAGCTATTTTTCTTATTTGAATATAGACTCACTCAGTTGAGTAGTGCATAGGAGAGAGAGAGACATAATAGAAGGAGGAAAATACTTGTTTTCGGGGTTATCTTTGATACATCTTATATGGCGGAAGTTCTGCTGGGGTTTCTTCCCCTTGAGGGTTTCCCAAGATAAATAATGTGTCTATCTTGTGATTTTGTTTCTATCAGTGATTTTGGATATGCTGCTGATATGATATTTGAATTGAAGACTAATGAATCTAGTCTAGCATATGAAATATTAACATATACCATCTCGACCGCTTCTTAAGATGCAATAAGGATGTACTTAATATTTTTCCTAGTGAGCTTCTCTTACCATGTGTATTTTGATTTGCTGAAAACACTTCTCGCATTTCTATTACAAATTGACCAATTGCAGTACTTTGATTTTTTGTAGTTTCATTTCTATCAATTTGTTCCTGAAATACAATTATTTTAGTTGTTTCATGTCTTCTGGTATCATCCAAGTTCCTAAGAGATTCTTGTTCCAATTGTTTCCCATTGAGTTCTACACTTTGATTCCCTTCATGATTAAATACATTCAAAGTATCCCTACGTTGTTGAGCAACAAAACCTTCAGTTTGATCAGAGTGATTTGTAACAATAGTAGCATCAATCATTGGCTCTTGAGGGAAAACTAGGGCCTCATTCTACAAAACTGGGTTCATTATTTGGTACATATTTTTATTTTGAAAATCAAATTTTACTGTAATGGAAGGATGGTTAAAAAATTTTATTAGAGTTAAATTTGGGACGTACACATTCTATGAAACATAGCTCATTCTAGTTGTAGAAGGAAAAAAAACATGTTCTCTGAGAGAAATTTGGGACCCTCATGTTCTCTAAAATAAAGTGCAATGTAAAGGAAGAAGGAATAAAAAATGTTCTCTAAGGTAAATTTGGGACATGCACATTCCCTGAATGGAGCTTATCGTAGTGGCTACTGGAATAGAATCTATTTTCTGAGAAATGGAGAATCTCACATTCTTCGAAACAGAGTTCATTGTAGTGGCAACATGAAAAAAATTGTTCTCTGATGGAAATTTAGAACCCTCACATTTTCTGTAATAGAGTTCATTTCGTCATAGACATTTTCATTTTTCAAGAACATTAACATTCCCGTCAAATACAATTGGAGACAACAATTTCCTTTGTTCTCCAGAAAAATTGTTGTTTGTCAAAGGTTGATTACATCGGAGACAATGAGTTTGAACAGTGGCTGGGTGATTACTTGTTGTTTGAGAGAAACTTCTCAACTCATTCAGTGCTATGGTGTTATGATCTCCAAATTGGCGACATTTTCCATGAGTAACACAATGGGCAATCTCTTTACATCTAGCATGAGTGAGTTGAAGGACAATGTCTCATGCTTCCAAAGTTGGAAGATTTGAGTAATCTAAACCCTTACGTTTTCATCTTTTTTGAGGAATATTTTGTTAAGATGGCTCATATAAATTATCCATTGATGATTTACTCTACAAAATAAACAAAAACATCCAATATTGGCATTAGATGTCATAGTGAATTTATCTAATTAAAAAAATATGAAATATATGATAAATGTTCCTATAATATATGATATATATCCTAATTATAGAGTGTGTGTTTACATATAAAAATAGTAAGTAAATTTTCATACTTTATTAATCTCAGACATAAAACCATATGCTCTACAAGGAGATATTTTCCTTCCAAAAACAACCATTCATCTCGTTCGTCACGCTGACATGTAAATTCCCACCATTGGAAAAATTGATTTCATTATTGAAAAAAGTGATTCAATAGCCTTGGTAAAATGCCCACCATTTCTCACCAATGAGAGACAAAGTTTTTTGAAAATATCATCATTTTAGATGGATGGTTTATGCCCTTTACCATTTTCTGAGTTAAAAAAAAATCTATGGTCAAGAAAATATTGGCCTAACAAAACAACCAATCGGTAGGTTTTGTTCCTAAAAATGGCCTATAGACCTAGACAAATGCCCGCCATTTCTCACATGTGAGGGAAAAAATAACAAGAGGGACCCATTGTGTAGGTGGATGATTTATTAACTTTTCCACTGACTCATTTTTTAAAACAAGTTTATGGTAAAGGAGATATTTATCTTACAAAACAACCGTTCATCCTATTTTGCACCTTGACAAAAAAATGCTCGTGATTGGCAAAACTGGTTAAGTATTGAAAAACGAATTAAGTAGCCTTGGGAAAATGCCCACCATTTTTCAACTATGAGGAACCATATTTTTATGAAAGAATAATATTATAGGTTGATTATTTATGCACTTCACCTTTGGCTCAATTTAAAAAAAATATCTATGGTCAAGAAAATACTGGCCTACAAAAAGCAACCAATCAACCTATTTTGCACCCAAAAAAACAACGTAAATGGCCTTAGGAAAATTCCCGTCATTTATGTAATATACCCCGTATACCTTAATGTCCTTATGTGTGAAAAGGGGGGGTAATTTTTTTTTGTTTTGTTTCACTCTTACTGCAAATGAGTCAATCATATTAATGTTAGACTTTACAACCCCAATTACCATTCAATCCAAAATCATGCGCTATCAAAACAACTTATAAACCTTTATACAACCACACAAACTGCTATGAGTTAAGATTAGGTAGGCAGATGTTGCTGCAACATTATTAATTAGTTATGGCACACACATGTATGTAAATCATAATCTATGGTCAAATCTTTTATACATTTTACTTTTGAATCAATTCTATAGGGTTTATCCTTTCTTGGTACACATGAAATCCTACCTATGTTGGTCATATTAATAATCATTAAATTCATAAGGGAACACCATACATGTAACAACCCCATTGTAACATGCCCATTATCACATACCCACATTATCAAGACAAAATTTAACCAATTCATCTAGACAACAGATTTGCTTAACCGCAACTTGTTAGTATTCATGACACATTTATATTCTTATAATTCCATAGTATATGGACTTATTCTTAATGGAATTTCTCACCTTTCCTTAGAACTTTATCCTCTGGTGAAGGATTTACCCTGTACTATGACATACTATACCTCCATGTGTGCTACAATGCTAAATCCCAAGTTATAAGCTTATGATCCACATTACATTTTTATTAAACATGATATGTTAGACCTCAATGAAGAACTTCTTATCTGCACATTCCAACTATCATTTTGAATACATGCTCAAGTTTCTCCTATCACATTGGCACATACATTTACTGTGACATAAGGGACTCTTAAATGCCCGCAAGATATGGAATTCATTTTCTATCAAAACCTTCATCATTATAAGTTATTGTTCGCAAAATGAATTAAGCATAACTCCTTCATCTTATAGGGTGAAGATCACATAATACATTTATCGAACATCATATACCACATAACACTATTTACCTTGGTTGGAAAATTGCAAGCATTTTCATCATCAATGCATTTAAAACAAAATTATGTGTGGACCAAAAACCATTATAACAACTTTTCTTGTTTATCTCCTATAGTAGCAAAATCCATTAACAAGGTTGTAGAACAGCATCACATGTACACAAACAAAGTGAGAAAAGGAAAACATTCAGACACATGAAAGTTAGACAGACACAAGTGTACGTGGTTCACCCAATCCCTCGACTACATCCACCAAAATAGTCACATTTTGCGACCTTTATTTCATTAAAAGATTACAAGCTGCAACATTATTGTTTCCATTCTTACTCCTATTTCAGAGGGAGTATACTAACTATTCACGACTACTGTCACACGAGGGAAGTTCTTTTCAACATGATTAGCAATACTACCTATCTTCTTACAAGATTTACAATAACCATAAGTATCCATATTTACAGTGTTGGCTATGGTTGCCAGAACTATAACAAAACTCAGCAAAGTAAAAAAAAAAAGCTTGAGCATATAAAGAAAGTTGCTGGAACTATAACATAACTGTGCAAAGTAAAAATAATAGCGTGAGCATATAAAAAAAGTTGCTGGAACTATAACATAACTCAGCAAAGTAAAAATAAAATCCTGAGGATATAAACAATTCTTGATTTTCCAGATCTTAGGAAAATAGCTCAGCTATAGTTGCCAGAACTATAACATAATTCACCAAAGTAAAAATAAAAGCCTGAGCATATAAACAAAGTTGCTGGAACTATAACATAACTCAGCAAAGTAAAAAAAAAACGCCTGAGCATATAAACAAAGTTGCTGAAACTATAACATAACTTGGCAAAGTAAAAATAAAATCATGAGCATATAAACAAATCTTGATTTTCTAGATCTTAGGAAAATAGCTCAGATATAGTTGTCGGAACTATAACATAATTTACCAAAGTAAAACTAAAATCCTGAGCATATAAACAAAGTCACCGGAACTATAACATAACTCAGCAAAGTAAAAATAAAAGCCTGAGCATATAAACAAAGTTACCGGAACTATAACATAACTCAGCAAAGTAAAAATAAAAGCCTGAGCATATAAACAAATCTTGATTTTTCAGATCTTAGCTATAGTTGCCGGAACTATAACACAATTCACCAAAGTAAAAATAAAAGCTTGATCATATAAACAAAGTTGTCGGAACTATAACATAATTCAACAAAGTAAAAATAAAAGCCTGAGCATATAAACAAAGTTGCCGGAACTATAACATAACTGAGAAAAGTAAAAATAAAAGCCTGAGCATATAAACAAAGTTGCCGGAACTATAACATAACTGAGCAAAGTAAAAATAAAAGCCTGAGCATAAAAACAAATCTTGATTTTCCACATCTTAGGAAAATAGCTCAGCTATAGTTGCCAAAACTATAAGATAATTTACCAAAGTAAAAATAAAAGCCTGAGCATATAAACAAAGTTGTCGGAACTATAACATAACTCAGCAAAGTAAAAATAAAATCCTGAGCATATAGAAAAAGTTGCCATAACTATAACATAACTCAGCAAAGTAAAAATAAAAGCCCGAGCATATACACAAAACTTGATTTTCTAGATCTTAGGAAAATAGCTGAACTGTAGTTGTCTGAACTATAACATAATTCACTGAAGTAAAAATAAAAGCCTGAGCATATAAAAAAGTTTCCAGAACTATAACATAACTTAGCAAAGTAAAAATAAAATCCTGAGCATATAAACAAATCTTGATTTTCCAGATCTTGGGAAAATAGCTCGGCTATAGCTGCGAGAACTATAACATAACTCAGCAAATTAAAAATAAAAGGCGAGTAGATGATATACCAGATACACATAGGAATTTCTATCTGAAGGTGTTCTATGGAAATAGAAATGCCTCCTATGCCTCCTCCTCCTCAGTGAGGACCCATTCAAATTCCAATATCTTCAGAGAATGAAAACACCCATTTTCCTTCCCTTTCCCCATCGCATCTAGGGTTTTTAAATAAAAAAAACATGGATCTCCCCTTATCGGCCACACAGGGGATTTTCAATGCTATTTAAAACACTGAAATCCCTCCTTCTGTCACGGCAGAGATTGCTCTCTCTCTCTCTCTCTCCCTTAAACTTACAGGCATTGGCATATTTATTATTTCCTCCCTTTTAGATATCTAGGAGCCAAGTGGCCTAAACATTCTTCCAATTGTCTGAAAATAAATTAAGTCACAGGGTAGTAGGTTCTTGTTACGAGAATAATTCCCACTATTTCCTCCACAGAAATAGCAGCTTAAGATCTTACCCATTATAGAATAAAAATAAAACCCCCAACTATTCAATTCTACCCACTTATCATTAAATATTGTAATATACCTTTGTCATACCCTAAATATTTTGTAAAATTGTAATTATGGAATGTACTTGTTTTTTGGTGAGGAGCTCAAGGCCAAGGCCCCACCAGAAAATAGCTTGGGGTTTTATAAAAAAAAAAAAAAAAAAAACCTCTCCCTAAGTTGTAGACTTAGGAGAGTTAGGATGTTGATGCGACTTAATGATGGGAAACGAAGAAAAAAAAAGAAAGGGAAAAATATATAACCACTAAGGGGAAAACGAATGGTTATAGACCATAAGTATGGCAATGGTAGGGGTAAGTGTTTTGACTCGATTTAGCCGTAATTATCCTTAAGACTATATGTCAAGCATTCTTGACCCCGACTTAAAGGGGAAAGAACTTAACAATTTAGTTATTAAAGGGAAATGCCGCCCAATAGAAATGGGGGGGGAATATCGTCATGAGCATACCCTGATAGAATTTGAATGATCATGTACCAACCTATTCATATTCCTTAGTTAAATGGTGACACTATATATAAATATATATAATGATAACCAGTCTTTTAGTAAACAAAGTTTGATATATAATATATCTAAGCGAAAGGGTTGAAAGTTAAAGTGTGAAGGGTTACTACTTGAGTAATTAGGAATTTGTGTTTTGTTCCTATTAAAGGAGATTTTGTTTTAAAATTTTAGACTGCTCATTTATGAGAAACCGGCTGACTTAAGCAATGTTTCCTGAGAATATGCTGTGGTCTTTACTATTCAGTCAGGGTTTCCAAAACTACCCTGTAGTATAGGAGGAGCACATCAGTAACTGATGCCAGCTTTTAAGCCTCTTAATGGGAGGAAGAAAGCATCCCAACCATGAAGAAAAATCCACCCCATACTATAAATATGAGTCTAGCTCAAGGATATGGGCACGAAGGGCAGAAATGAGAAAAATCTCTACGTTATTTCCATGAGCAATGGATCGCTGCAATTTATTTTAGAGGTAGACTCCTCTGCGTTTTCAGAGGTAGCCTCATCTGCAAATCAATCGCTACCTTTTATTTCAGAAGTAGTTAATTCTCTGCCTCTTGAAGAGGAAAGACTCACACCCATATGAGTGAGGAAGGGGCCGCGCACAACACTTGTCCCTGCGATCAGCGTGGTGGATAAAATTATCTGCGTTTGATGAGGTGAGTAGAATTTTCAAGTCTGTGATTTCCAAGTTATGCATTGTGGATTTTTTTGCGGTTCTTTGTTCAAATGGTGTCCCAAGGTAGTGACAATTCTAGCCTGATAGAAACGGATCTGGATGGAATCCATCGATCCACTATCAGCAGTTACTTATATGCCTTTCCATAGTATAGATCCCCGATATGCATTATAATTATTTACAGGTTATGAATCCTGTGTATGCCGGTCTTTCTCTTTAAAAAACCAGTTTGAGCTTAACCTTGGATCCGAACAGACCTAATAAATAATTACAGGTCATGAGTTCGGTGTATGCCGGCCTTTCTTTTTAAAACGAGTTCGAGATTATAATTTACTTACAGGGTATCAGTTCTGTGTATGCCGTTCTTTCTTTTCAAAATGAGTTAGAGCTTATAATTATTTACAGGTTATGAATTATGTGTATGCCTATCTTTCTTTTTAAAAAGTGTTCGAGTTTATCCTTGGATCCGAATAGACCTAATCATTAATTATAGGTCATGAGTACTGTGTATGCTGGTCCTTCTTTCAAATGAGTCACGACCTCGAGTTGTCCACGGGGCCTCTCCTAGTAGGAAATGGAATAATGATCCTCCATTTTAGGAAAATGGGTAATGGAAATTTTAACCTATGAGTGGCCTTTCTGCCTCAGTTTCCAAATATGGTAAATATAGTTGTGTGGTTTTATTCCACCTGTTTATTCAAAAGAAATAGGTAATTACTTAAAGACGATAAGGTTAAGGGTTTTTTTTATGTGCTTATCACAAAGCCCTACTAGCGCGTGGAATTACCGATTAATTTCTATCTCTCTCTCTTTCCCTTATACAGCAGAGTAATCGAATATTCCGTATTTTAAATATTGGGGATACATCAACCCGCCTGAAGGGGAATTTGGTATAGACCACGTAGCCTATGGATAATTTTTTATTATCTAACATAAATGAAGTAAAATATTTGTTAATTATAAATTTCTCATTGGATTCCAATGCTAAGAGGATGGAAATACTCTGTGAGAGTGTCCTTAAAGTGTAAACAAGAAGATCGTATGGAAACTAAATTGTTGCAGATTGTAACCAACATTTGAAAATATTACATATTGTGACGGTTGGTGGACGTAACCTTGAGTTTGGGTTGAACCACGTATATGGGTGCCTTTATCATGTGTTTCATATGCTTGCACTTTATATTGTTGTTCTTGTCTGATATTTTACATTGGTGTTGATTTGTACAAGTTTCCATTAATGATAGTCATATGCCTTC
>LPNX010496862.1:50156-74868 GCA_001517045.1 Pseudotsuga menziesii | reverse complement strand
ATATATATATATATATATATATATATATATATATATATGTGTGTGTGTGTGTGTGTGTGTGTGTAGTTTCATGCAATGCTCTAAGTTTAAGACCTTTGGTTGCTAAGATGGAATGTTGTACTTCTGCCTCTCTGCTTTTTTCCTTCCCTGAAAAAGTAAGGTTAAATGTACATACTTGGAACTAACTCCTGATGAGCCTTAAAATCTTGGTAGAAAATCTAGAGCTCTTGCTTAAGACTTGAGGAGGATTACAATTATGCAAAGAACTCAAAGTTATTTGATGAACTTATTAATACTGGTTAAAAGGAAATGTTACAGTTGCATCTTAGGTAATTACCTCAAGAGTTCTTGATGTATGTAACTCATGGGGAAAATGTTGAATGCTGAAAGTTAGACAGTCCAATGGCTAGGGAACAAGGCTGGGATTATTGCTCAAAGGGCCTTTCCCATGGTCTCATCTCTTGTGCATTTGATGTGTTGTACCTTTTGTTATCTTGGTTTCTCCTTGTGGAATTCTGTGTATGATAATGATGAGGTAAATTGTTTAAGTGGTTCCCTATGATTGTTTTAAAATACAAAAGATTGGTTACGGTTATGATGTAGATACTATCTAATAAGAAATGAGGTTATTAATTAAGGATTGGAATGTTTGACTGTAATACGTTTGACTTATGCTAAATTGAAGACAACAAGCTCTCGCGAAATGTCCAACACCATTTAGATATGGTTTTGCAATGGGTTTGAGTTTTATAATACCAAGAGTAGAAGTAGTTTTGAAGGGAAATTTATTGACTTTGTTTTGGAGTATGTTACACTTTCAGAAATAACATATTGAATTAAGGGGATGATATTTTATGGCTAACGTTTAACGACTGAAAAGGATTGAAAGATTAACAACTGAAAATGATTGTAATCATTTAAGAGGCTCATATGTTATTTACGAAGCCACAGGTTATGGTACGATGAAATGTGGTTAAACAAATTGGGCATGTTCAAAATCATGGTTTGAAGCTACAATGTAAGTGTCTCTCTATTGGATAGAAATCGTGTTTTGCATTGTAGGTATGATGTCTAGATCACAAAGTTGGGTCATTGATTATGATTAGCATTGGTAGTACAAAAGAAGGTATTTTATATTGTACTTACAGGGCAAAGTTCCTACATCAAAAGCTATAATCTAGAGGAAAGATAGAAAGACGATAACGCATAGAAGGTTGTGCCTTACATGATGGTTATATATAAAGGGGTGTCGGAAATAAGTTAACAAGGTGACAATTATATCTAGATAAAGACATGAAATCTGGACGAACATTGGTATGAATTTTCTTTTGATAAAGACAAATAAGATATGAAAATCGAAGAGTATGATAAAAAAAAAAAATTAGACTTAGGGTCTGTTACACTAGTAAATTGGACGTAACTTGCATGTTTGTTTTCTGATAAGGTGGATGGATACAGATTGTCGAATGATTGATTTTGATGCATGTGGTTTATACTTTATCAAATTCATTTGGGCATGTTTTTCATTGAAATGCCACTTAAAGATTTGGGGCTAACATGATTGACTCTGTTGTAGTAATAGTGTAAAGAATTCTTACCCCTTGTTCGCCCATAGTGGCTATTGAGGTCCAAGGGTTATGTTACATATGGTGTCAGAGCCAAAGAGACAACACTCGGGCCTATTTGGGTCCAACTTGTAGCAGTAATATCTATAGGTCTAATTGAGTGAATGTTTTGGTTGTGAATGCATGACAATGAGGAATGATAGGGATCAGTTGTTTGAGTGGGCCTCCAAAGGTCGAAGGAGGTAACGAGGGAGACAAAAAGAAAAAAGAAAAATCATGGCAAAAGGTATAACAAAATTGTGAGTATCTCTATCATCTTGTTGTAATATTTGTGTTTGCAAATTCAAGAAATAAATATGGTCATCTTCTTAGAATTGTGTGTAACAATATATACATACTTATGGCCTGGTTAGACTCGTACTAATAGGACACCAACTATGGGTGCCCTAGATAAGAAAAGGCATAGGATCTTAGTAATAAATGTTAGAAGGATGTATAAAGCTATGTGCTTACTTCGAAGAGTATTGATGCTCTAACTATTTGCAAAGAGAACGAAAAACCCTAAGAAGTGAGTAATATAGAAATTCCATAACACTCGTCACAGGTAAGAATATTGTAGACATAAGGATGTTAGGCCTATCATAATAATTGTTGTAACCAATTGCCCAATGTATCATTGAAATTATACACACACGATTTTATACAAAAGGGAAAGTCTAAAATTAAAAGCTCCTTCTTAGGATAAACCTAAATTATCATGAGTGGAAGTAGAGTGGAGAACTCAGCCTAATAGATACCCCTTACGGTATTGTCTTATTTCAAGTAATACGAGAAAATACATGTGTTGCATCTAACACTAAAATTTAAAGATTGGGAATATGACTCTTTTATGATGTGGTGTTTTAAGGGGAGTTAGGTTAACACCTTAAAATTCAGGTACTAGTAGTATTACTTACGAGATCTTATTATTCTATCATGATAAAAACAATACTAGTTTGAAAAACATGTGTGAAAGCATTAAAAAGGTTCATGAAAGTGGGCAATAGTATTATGAACCTATAACTAACCTTAAATGAAGGATATCCACTTTTGATTTTGGGAGGTATGGTGGAGAATTGCAAATGTCAATTCCTCGATCACAATCCAAACATAGGTGAGAAACTGTTAATAATATCTGAATGTTAGCGGTATTCAAAAGGAACACCTCCTTGCGTATTTCATGTAAACCAGAAATGAACCAACTGCACTAAATCATCGAGTTTGAAAATCTTGAAAGTAAATGCCGTCAGTCCTCCAACAACTTTGCACTGGTATCATTTTCTTCAGATCTGAGCTCATTGCCTATTGAAAATTTGGATGATAACATTGACAGTAAAGCATTGATTATATTAGATTGTTGCTGATATACATTGACCTTTTGGGTTGAATATCTAGATTGAAATCCTTATTTGGCTTCCAAATTAAATCGAATACATAGGCGTCAATTCTGAGTTGGTTTGCTGAAATTATATTAAATTGGAATCTGATTATTGGTGAGCTTTTCTTTTGACACTTAGTCTCCCCCTTGTGATTTGAATACTAAGGAACTAATTTAATGCTTAAAGAATGTTTGATAAATTTCTTGACATGGCAGTAAAATGGAGGTTTGAAAGTTGATAACAATTTTTATGGTTATTAATCCATTAATAGAGGTATAAAAGTTTTGTGTTTTATAACCTATTGCTTGTTCACTAAAGGGACAAATATAAATACAAGTCAAACTGTATCTCCTTATGAATCATGACATTGCTGGATTGAGCATTGAAAATCCTTAAATAGAATGGCGAATGTACCTCTGGATCCGTGTTGACCTGGCTACACGTATTGTGGATATTGGTGAATGATGTTATACATACTGGAAATTTTTTGTATAGTTACAAGTACTAGCTTCATAATTGTTAAGTAAATGGATTCTTAAAGTCATGCTCTTATTCGTGAATGTTCTAGAATTGGTTCCTTGTGCTTGGATTTGAGTTTTTGTTTTGGATTTGATTAGCCCATGGATGGTGTTTTCATTTCGGGTATTGATCTAGTAGCCAAATATACTATTTGCTGGAATGGATTCTTATTGCTATCATATGTCTATTTGTAGATTCTAGCAAGAACCCGTGCTAGATTAAAGGATCTTGTTGGTAATATTATGATTGAAACCATTAAGAATTTGATAACATTATTGTTGCTTGGATGATGTTGAGGTTGGAATTTTGAAGAGCTTATATGGATTTGAATGTCTAAAGATATTGATGTTAAAAAAAAGATAAATAAATGAGTTAAGGAATGCTGTATAATGTTACATGCTAACATGGCAGGATATGCTAGGAACACTATCAGTCAGAGCTGACTATTAAAAAAAAATATTTGCTGCCATAGATAAGGAGGTTAAGTATGGGTGTTGTTTTACTTAATATAATTGTCGAACCTCAAGTTTTACAAACAAGGACTAACTATGGATGATCTTGTTGCATACTAACATTGTAGGCTTCACCATGATTATGACCGGCGTACATTATGGTATATGAATCCGCCTGCGTATCTAAGTTGTGCTCAATTACACAGAAAAAGGAGTAAGGATTAATTTTTCTAAATGATTTATGAGGTTAGGTAACTCATGAATGACGATTTAAAAATCGATGCAAATTATGAAACTCTGATTATTGATTATTTTGGGTTATCAATGAATGCTTTGACTGACCATGTGGCTGATTCATGAATTGAGACAATGACGATAAATTCATGCAAGTACCATGGAGTGTGCGTTGCAATAAACAAGGTTAAAATTTATACAAATACGAACAATGAAAAAAATTTGGATGCTGCGGGAGCACCGTGGTGTTAGGAAAGTGATTGCTGCATGAGCACACTGGTGTTAGGCATATATGCTGCAGGAGCATAGTGGTGTAAGGAAAGTGATTGCCACGTGAGCACATTGGTGTTAGGCATATGGTGTGGCAAAAGACCTAGGCAAAAATTTGGACATCTGGAAAGACAGGACATTGTTTGCTGTCACTGAGGAGAGTAACCTCAGAATTATTGTAAGTCCACACCAGAACAGGAAAAAGAAACTCAAAGGGAGTTTGGAAAACATAACGAATGTAAAAACATGTTAAATGACTTTTCCAAAAGACTGTTACAGTGCTGAATGTGTAAGGTGAAGAAATGGTTCCTCACGTAGAGGACGACCTAATTGACCAAATGTTGGAGATAAAACCAACAGAAAGAGGGTAGTAATCATGTTTTATTGAAGAATAAATTCCTTTATGAAAAATGAATGCTAGAAAGTTGCATATTGTTACAATGAAAAAGAATCTATGACTTTGGTTAATATGTTGGACATGAATTACTGAAAAAGACTATATTGTAGTTATGATGCGGTAAAAGACCTGCTATTTATGTTTCATGATGAATTGAATTTTACCTATGTAAAGTATGGGTAGCACTGATTTTATGTTACAGGAAAACTGCAGGTCCTACGAACCTACAAGGATCAGCAAAAAAAAAAAGAAAAAAAAAAGAGAAAATCGAAAGAGATCCGAGCAAGGCGAAGCAAGAAGAGATGACTCCAGAGAAGGATAAAAGTTTTGTCAAAGAAACAATAAACACCGAGCACAGTGTTATTTTTTTTAGGGGGGAGGATGTAATATCCCTTTGTCATACCCTAAATATTTTGTAAAATTGTAATTATGGAATGTACTTGTTTTCTGGTGAGGAGCTCAAGGCCAAGGCCCCACCAGAAAATAGATTGGGGTTTTATAATAAATAAAAAAACCCTCTCCCTAAGTTGTAGAATTAGGAGAGTTAGGATGTTGATGCGACTTAATGATGGGAAATGAAGAAAAAAAAAGAAAGGGAAAAATATATAACCACTAAGGGGAAAACGAATGGTTATAGACCATAAGTATGGAAATGGTAGGGGTAAGTGTTTGGACTCGATTTCACCGTAATTATCTTGAAGGCTATATGTCAAGCATTCTTGACCCCGACTTAAAGGGGAAACAACTTAACAATTTAGTTATTAAAGGGAAATGCCGCCCAATAGAAAGGGGGGGGGGAATATCGTCACGAGCATACCCCGATAGAATTTGAATGATCATGTACCAACCTATTCATATGCCTTAGTTAAATGGTGACACTATATATAAATATATATAATGATAACCAATCTTTTAGTAAACAAAGTTTGATATATAATATATCAAAGCGAAAGGGTTGAAAGTTAAAGTGTGAAGGGTTACTACTTGAGTAATTAGGAATTTGTGTTTTGTTCCTATTAAAGGAGATTTTGTTTTAAAAGTTTAGACTACTCATTTATGAGCAACCCGCTGACTTAAGGAATGTTTCCTGAGAATATGTTGGGGTCTTTACTATTTAGTCGGGGTTTCCAAAACTACCCTGTAGTATAGGAGGAGCACATCAGTAACTGATGCCAGCTTTTAAGCCTCTTAATGGGGGGAAAAAAGCATCCCAACAATGAATAAAAATCCACCCCATACTATAAATATGAGTCTAGCTCAAGGCTATGGGCACGGAGGGTGGAAACGAGAAAAATCTCTGCGTTATTTCCATGAGCAATGGATCGCTGCCTTTTATTTCAGAGGTAGACTCCTCTGCGTTTTCAGAGGTAGCCTCATCTGCAAATCAATGGCTTCCTTTTATTTCAGAAGTAGTTAATTCTCTGCCTCTTGAAGAGGAAAGACTCACACCCATATGAGTGAGGAAGGGGGCATGCACAACACTTGTCCCTGCGATAAGAATGGTGGATAAAATTCTCTGCGTTCGATGAGGTGAGTAGAGTTTTCAAGTCTGTGATTTCCAAGTTATGCATTGTGGATTTTTTTGGGGTTCTTTGTTCAAATGGAATCCCAAGGTAGTGACAACTCTAGCCTAATAGAAACGGATCTGGATGGAATCCATCGATCCACTATCAGCAGTTACTTATATGCCTTTTCATAGTATAGATCCCCGATATGCATTATAATTATTTACAGGTTATGAATCCTGTGTATGCCGGTCTTTCTCTTTAAAAAACCATTTTGAGCTTAACCTTGGATCTGAACAGACCTAATAATTAATCACAGGTCATGAGTTCGGTGTATGCTGGTCTTTCTTTTTAAAACAAGTTCGAGATTATAATTTACTTACAGGGTATCAGTTTTGTTTATGCCGGTCTTTCTTTTCAAAATGAGTTAGAGCTTATAATTATTTACAGGTTATGAATTCTGTGTATGCCTGTCTTTCTTTTTAAAAAGAGTTCGAGTTTATCCTTGGATCCGAACAGACCTAATAATTAATTATAGGTCATGATTTCTGTGTATGTCGGTCCTTCTTTCAAACGAGTCACAACCTCGAGTTGTCCATGGGGCCTCTCGTAGTAGGAAATGGAATAATGATCCTCCATTTAAGGAAAATGGGTAATGGAAATTTTAACCTATGAGTGGCCTTTCTGCCTTGGTTCCCAAATATGGTAAATATAGTTGTGTGTTTATATTCCACCTGTTTATTCAAATGAAATAGGTAATTACTGAAAGACGATAAGGTTAATGGTTTTTTTTTTAATGTGCTTATCACAAAGCCCTGCTAGGGCGTGGAATTACCGATTAATTTCTATCTCTCTCTCTTTCCCTCATACAGCAGAGTAATCGAATATTCCGTATTTTAAATATTGGGGATACATCAACCCGCCTGAAGGGGAATTTTGTATAGACCACGTAGCCTATGGATAATTTTTGATTATCTAACATAAATGAAGTAAAATATTTGTTAATTATAAATTGCTCATTGGAGTCCAATGCTAAGAGGATGGAAATACTCTGTGAGAGTGTCCTTGAAGTGTGAATAGGAAGATCGTATGGCAACTAAATTGTTGTGGATTGTAACCAACATTTGAAAATATTACATATTACAACGGTTGGTGGACGTAACCCTGAGTTTGGGGTGAACCACGTATATGGGTGCCTTTATCATGTGTTTCTTATGCTTGCACTTTATATTGTTGTTCTTGTCTGATATTTTACATTGGTGTTGATTTGTACAAGTTTCCATTAATGATAGTCATATTCCTTCAACAAAGATGTCAAAGAATGATTGATTGTGTGTATGTCACCAGTTTTTAATATTCCTTGCAAGTTCTTGAATTATACATGTGTAAATTTAAGTTCTGATATATATATATATATGCAGTTTCATGCAACGCTCTGAGTTTAAGACCTTTGGTTGCTGAGATGGAATGTTGTACTTCTGCCTCTCTGCTTTTTTCCTTCCGTGAAAAAGTAAGTTTAAATGTACATACTTGGAACTAACTCCTGATGAGCCTTAACATCTTGGTAGAAAATCTAGAGCTCTTGCTTAAGACTTGAGGAGAATTACAATTATGCAAAGAACTCAAAGTTATTTGATGACCTTATTAATAATGGTTAAAAGGAAATGTTATAGTTGCATCTTAGGTAATTACCTCAAGAGTTCTTGATGTATGTAACTCATGGGGAAAATGTTGAATGCTAAAAGTTTGACAGTCCAATGGCTAGGGAACAAGGCTGGGATTATTGCTCAAAGGGCCTTTCCCATCGTCTCATCTCTTGTGCATTTGATGTGTTGTACCTTTTATTATCTTCGTTTCTCCTTATGGAATTCTGTGTATGATAATGATGAGGTAAATTGTTTAAGTGGTTCCCTATGATTGTTTTAAAATACAAAAGATTGGTTACGGTTATGATGTAGATACTATCTAATAAGAAATGAGGTTATTGATTAAGGATTGGAATGTTTGACTGTAATACATTTGACTTATGCTAAATTGAAGATAACAAGCTCCCACAAAATGTCCAACACCCTTTAGAGATGGTTTTGCAATGGGTTTGAGTTTTATAATACCAAGAGTAGAAGTAGTTTTGAAGTGAAATTTATTGACTTTGTTTTGGAGTATGTTACACTTTCAGAAATAACATATTGGCTTAAGGGGATGATAGTTTATGGCTAACGATTAACGACTGAAAATGATTGAACGATTAACAACTGAAAATGATTGTAATCATTTAAGAGAATCATATGTTATTTACGAAGCCACAGGTTATGGTACGATGAAATGTGGTTAAACAAATTGGGCATGTTCAAAATCATGGTTTGAAGCTACAATGTAAGTGTCTCTCTATTGGATAGAAATCGTGTTTTCCATTGTAGGTATGATGTCTAGATCACAAAGTTGGGTCATTGATTATGATTAGCATTGGTAGTACAAAAGAAGGTATTTTATATTGTACTTACAGGGCAAATTTCCCGTATCAAAAGCTATAATCTAGAGGAAAGATAGAAAGATGATAACGCATAGAAGGTTGTTTTTTACATGATGGTTATATATAAAGGGGTGTCAGAAATAAGTTAACAAGGTGACAATTATATCTAGATAAAGACATGAAATCTGGACGAACATTGGTATGAATTTTCTTTTGATAAATACAAATAAGATATGAAAATCGAAGAGTATGATAAAAACAAAATTTTAGACTTAGGGTCTATTACACTAGTAAATTGGACGTAACTTGCATGTTTGTTTTCTGATAAGGTGGATGGATACAGATTGTTGAATGATTGATTTTTATGCGTGTGGTTTAGACTTTATCAAATTCATTTTGGCATGTTTTTCATTGAAAGGCCACCTAAAGATTTGGAGCTAACATGATTGACTCTGTTGTAGTAATAGTGTAAAGAATTCTTACCCCTTGTTCGCCCATAGTGCCTGTTGAGGTCCAAGGGGTATGTTACAAATATGATAAGGTTATATCATTTATAAATATATATGCATCTCCATACATATTTATAATTCTCATCTCTTATGCTATAACCCTTATAATTATATGNAAATATGATAATGTTAGGTCATATATATATATATATATATATATATATATATATATATATATATATGTCTGGATACCTGTTTATAATTCTAGTCCCTTATGATATAACTCATATAATTATATGTTTAATAGTTATATCTTTTGTAGGATTTAGCATGGTAACTTTTACCCGTAATTTTATCATTTTATCACATAGTTTGATGTTGTAACGAGTAGTGGGTAAGACATCTCGCTTCCCTTTAATAAAAGAGGATCATGATGATTATTCATTCTGTTAGAGGAAGTAGACTAGATCCGTCATGACCTACTTTATCTTAGGTCATTGAGGTAGTTTCCGATCTTTTCTCATTTCCGGAGGCCTGACTAACCTTTTACCATTTTTCAGTAGATTTCATCCACTATTATTGTTCTAGTGCACAATGTCTTTAATTTTCCTAAACCTACCACTTAGGGGATTGGGTCATATAGAATTACAAGGTCTTTTTTGGTGGGGCCTTGGCCTTGAGCCCCTCACTGGAGACAAGTACAATCAACATTCATAATTTACAAAATATATAGGGTATGCGAGAGGGATGTTACAATTTATCACCTATGAATGATAAAACAATTGTAAGAGCATCAGTTTGTTGGTATATGATTTATTCACTTCTCCATGAACTCTTTTTTGAAAACAAGTCTCTTATCAAGGATAAATTTTCCTTCCAAAACAAAGATTCAGCCTCTTTTTCACCCTGACGAAAAAATCTTTCCCATTGGAAAAACTGGTTAAGTATTGAAAAAAGGGTTTAAGTAGCTTTATTAAAATGCCCACCATTTCTCACATGTGAGGGATACAATTTATATGAAAGCATGATCTTGTAGGTGGATGTTTATTTCACTTACCCATTGGATCATAAAAAAAAACGACGTTTATGGGACATAAAATATTGGCCTACCAAAATAGCCACTCAACCAGCTTTGCACCCAAAATTGGCCTAAATGGCCTTTGGGAATTGCACACAATTTGTCAGCAATGGGGAATTAAAAAAATATTAAGCATATATTTGTAGGAGGATGATTTATTTACTTTTCCATTGACGCATATTTCAAGAAAAGTATTTGATCAAGGATATAGTTTCCTTCCAAATCACCCATTCAAACTATTTTGCACCTTGATAGAAAAATGTCGTACATTGCAAAAATTGGTTAAGTATTGAAAAAAAAGATTAAGTAGCCTTAGGAAAATGCCCACCATTTATAACCTCTAAGGGATAATATTTTTATGAAATAATATTATTCTAGGTGGATTATTAATGCACTTGACCTTTGTCTCAATTTTGAAAAAGTGTTTATCGTCAATAAAATATTGCCTTGCCAAAAACAACCAATCAACCTATTTTGCACCTAAAACTGGTGTAAATGGACTTAGTCAAATTCCTTCTCTTTCTCACATGTGAGGGTTAAAACAATTGTGAGAGTATAATTTATTAGGTGGATGATTTATTCACTTGTCCATCGACTCATATTTTATATCAAGTACCTCTTCATGAAGATATTTTGCTTCCAAAACAACCATTCAACCTATTTTTCTCCCTGATTGTAAAATGCTTCCCATTGGGAAAATTGGTTAAGTATTGAAAAAAATGCTTAAGTAGCCTTGGTAAAATGCCCCCCATTTCTCACATGCGAGGGATAAAATTTCTATGAAAATATCATCTTGTAGGTGGATGTTTTTTTCACGTAGTGATTGGATCAATTTAAACAAAAACTTTCTACGGGAGAGAAAATACTGGCTTACCAAAATAGCCACTCACCGATTTTTCCATCTAAAACATGCCTAAATGGTCTTAGGGAAATGCCCGCAATTTCTCACCAGTGAGGGATAAAAAAATTATGACAGTATATATTTGTAGGTGGATGATTTATTCACGTTTCAATTGACTCTAATTTGAAAACAAGTCTGTGATAATTGATATATTTTTCTTCAAAATCACCCATTTAGCCTATTTTGCACCATGACATAAAACTACTAGCCATCATAAAAACAGGTTAAGTATTGAAAAAGGGCTTAAGTAGCCTTGGGAAAATTCACACCATTTCTTACCTAGGAAGGATAATATTATTTTGGAAGCATAATCTTCCAGGTGAATGGTTTATGCACTTCACCATGGGGTCAATCTTGAAAACCTATCTATGGTTAAGAAAATATTGGTCTGCTAAAATATTCACTCAGCCTATTTTTCCCTTGAAACTGTAATAAATGACCTTAGGAAAATTCCCAGCATTTCTTACCTGTGAAAGATAAAAATATTATTAGAAAATTAGTTTGTAGGTGGATTATTTATTCAAATATACATCGACTCATTTTTTAAAACAAGTCTCTTATCAAGGGTATATTTTTTTCCAAAACAACCATTTAGCCTGCTTTGCACCCTGACACCGAATGCTTGCCATTTGAAAAAATGTCATAAGTATTGAAAAAAGGGCTTAACTAGCCTTGGTAAAATTCCCAGCATTTGTCACATGTGAGGGATAAAATTTCTATGAAAGCACCATCTTGTAGGTGGATGATTGGTGCACTTACCCATTGGCTTAGTTTTTAAAAAGACTCTTTGGTCTAGAAAATATTATCCTGCCAAAATAACCACTCAACCTATTTCGCACCTAAATCTAGCCTAAATGTCCTTAGGAAAATGCCCACAATTTGTCACGAGTGAGGGATTAAAAAGTTATTAGAGAAGAAATTTGTAGCCGGATTATTTATTCAATTGTCCATTGACTCATATTTGAAGATACGTCTCTATTCAATGAGATATTTTCCTTCCAAATGATGCATTCAACTTGTTTTGTACCCTGAGAGAAAAATGCGGGCCATTGGAAAAATTGGTCAAATATTGCAAAAAGGGCTTAAGTAGCCGTGGGAAAATTCCCACCATTTCTCACCTATGAGGGATAAGCTTTTTATGAAAAAATATTATTGTAGGTGGATTATTAATGCACTTGACCTTTGGCTCAATTTTGGAAACATGTCTATGGTCAAGAAAATATTGGCCTACCAAGAAAAACCAATCAACCTTTTTTGCACCTAAAACTGGTGTAAATGGCCTTAGTCAAATACTCACCATTCCTCACCTGTGAGGGATGAAACAATTGTGAGAGTGCATAATTTTGTAGTTGGATGATTTATTCACTTGTCCATCGACTCATTTTTTTTTTTTAAATTATCTGGTCAAGGATATATTTTCATTCCAATTAAACAACAATTCAACATCTTTTTCACCCTGACCCAAAAATGCTTCCCATTGGAAATAATGGTTAAGTATTGAAAAAAGGGCTAAAGTAGACTTGCCCAACATTTTTCACATGTAAGGGATAAAATTTCTATGAAATCATCACCTTGTAGGTGGATACTTTTTTCACTTACCCATTGGATCAATTTAAAAAAAATGTCCATGGGCCAGAAAATATTGACCTGCCAAAATAGCCACTCACCTAGTTTCACGCCCAAAATTGACCTAACTAGCCTGAGGAAAATGCTCGCAATTTCTCACCACTAAGGGATACAAAAATTATGAGAGCATATATTTGTAGGTGGATTATTTATTCACTTTTCAATTGATTCATATTTGAAAATAAGGCTCTCATAAATGATATATTTTCCTTCAAAATCACCCATTCAGCCTATTTTGCACCATCACATAAAAATGCTCACCATTGGAAAAATATGTTAAGTATCGAAAAAAGGGCATAAGTATCCTTGGGAAAATTCCCACCATTTATCACCTGGCGGTGATAAGATTTTTTTGGAAGCATAATATTGTAGGTGGATGATTTATGCACTTCACCATTGGCTCAATCTTGAAAAAATGTCTATGGTTAAGAAAATATTGGCTTGCCAAAATATCGACTCAGCCTATTTTGTACTTAAAACTAGCCTTTATTATCTTAGGAAAATGCCCGCCATTTCTTACGTGTGAGGAATAAAAATATTACTAGAGAATCAATTTATAGGTGGATTATTTATTCACTTGTATATCAACTCATTTTTTAAAACAAGTATCTTATCACAGATATATTTTTTTCTAAAAAACCCATTCAACCTATTTTGTACCTTGACTACAAAATTCTTTCCATTGGAAAAAATGGTTCAAGTATAGAAAAATAGGCTTAAGTAGCCTTGGCAAAATGGCCATCGTTACTCATATGTGACGGATACATTTTCTATGAAAGCATCTTCTTGTAGGTGGATTATTGGTGCACTTACCCATTTCCTGAGTTTTAAAAAAACCTCTATGCTCCAAAAAATATTGGCCTATGAAAATATCCACTCAGCATATTTTGCACCTAAATATGGCCTAAATGGCCTTAGGAAAATGCTCGCAATTTGTCACGAATTGGGGATTAAAAAATTATTAGAGCATAAATTTGTAGGTGGATGATTTATTCACTTGTCCATTGACTCATATTTAAAAACACTTCTCTTCTCAAGGTGATGTTTTCCTTCCAAATCACCCATAAATCTTGTTTTGCACCTGACAAAAAAATGTTGGACATTGGAAAAATTGGTCAAGTATTACAAAAAGGGCTTAAGTAGACTTGGGAAAATTCCCACCATTTGTCACATGTGAGGGATAATATTTTTAAGAAAGCATATTATTGTAGGTGGATTATTAATGCACATGAAATTTGGCTTAATTTTGAAAAAATATCTATGGTCAATAAAATATTCGCTTGCCAAAAACAACCAATCACCCTGTTTTGCACCTAAAATTGGCATAAATAACCTTAATCAAATACCTTCCATTTCTCACTTATGAGGGATAAAACAATTGTGGCAGCATAATTTCATAGGTGGATGATTTATTAACTTTTCCATCGACTAATTTTTGAAAATAAGTGTCTGGTCAAGTATTGAAAAAAGGGTTTAATTAAAATTGGTAAAATTCCCACCATTTCTCACATGTGAGGGATAAAATTACTATGAAAGCATCATCATGTAGCTGGATGTTTTTTTCACTTACCCATTGTATCAATTGTAAAAAAATTGTTTATGGGCCAGAAAATATTAGCCTACCAAAATAGCCACTCAACTAGTTTTGCACCTAAAACTGGCCTACCTATCCTTAGGAAAATGCCCACAATTTCTAACCATTGAGGGATAAAAAAACTATGAGACCATATGTTTGTAGGTGAATGATTTATTCACTTTTAAATTGACTCATATTTGAAAACAAGTCTGTGATAAAGGATATTTTTTTCTTCCAAATCACCCATTCATCCTATTTTGCACCCTGACAGAAAAATGCTTGCCATTGGAAAATAGGTTAAATACAGAAGAAAGCGCTTAAGTAGCCTTGGGAAAATGCCCACCATTTCTCACTTGGGAGGGATAATATTTTTTTTGAAGCATAATCTTGTAGGTGGATGATTTATGCACTTAATCATTGGCTCAATATTTAAAAATTGTCTATAGTTAACAAAATATCCACTCATCATGTTTTGCACTTAAAACTGGCCTAAATGACTCGAGGAAAATTCCCTCCATTTCTTACCTGTGAGGGATACAAATATTATTAGAGAATCAGGTTTTAGGTGGATTATTTATTCACTTATACATCAAATCATATTTGAGAACAAGTCTCTTACTAAGGATTATTTTTTTCCAAAACAACCATTTAACCTATTTTCCACCCTGACATCAAAAAGCTTTCCATTGGAAAAAATGGTCAAAGTATTGAAAAAAGGGCTTAACTAGCCTTGGTAAAATGCCCACAATTTCTCACATGCAAGGGATAAAATTTCTATGAAAGCATCATCTTGTAGGTGGATGATTGGTGCACTTACCTATTGGCCTACCAAAATAGCCACTCAACCTATTTTGCACCTAAAGCTGGCCTAAATGGCCTTAGAAAAATGCCCGTAATTTCTCACATGTGAGGAATAAAAAAATGATTAGAGCATAAATTTGTAGGTGGATGATTTATTCACTTGTCTATTGAATCATATTTGAAAAAAAATCTCTCGTCAATGAGATATTTTCCTTCCAAATCACCCATTCATCTTGTTTTTCACCCTCACAGAAAAATGCTTGCTATTGGCAAAATTGGTCAAGTATTTAAAAAATGGCTTAAGTAGCCTTGGTAAAATTCCAATCATTTCTCAGCTATATGGGATAATGTTTTTATGAAAACATCGGAATATAGGTGGATGATTTACACACTTTACAATTGCCTCATTTTTAAAAAACAATCTATGTTCAAGATAATATTGGCTTGCCAAAATATCCACTCATCTTGTTTTGCACCTATATCTATCCTAAATGGCCTTAGAAAAATGCTCGTGATTTCTCACATGTTAGGACTTAAAAAAATTCAAGAGAATAAATTTGTAGGTGGATGATTTATTCACTTGTCCATCAAATCATATTTGGAAACAAGTCTCTTATCAAGTAGATATTTTCCATCCAAATTACCCATTCATTCTGTTTTGCACCCAAACAGACAAATCCTCCACCATTTTCTGAAAGCATAAGGTTGCAGGTGCATGATTTAAAACGAAATTTCCACAAATTTAGAGACTCAACTAGTCATTTTATATAAACACTGTTAACTTCAAAATTGAGATATCAAATAAAATTTCATGGAAATGTTTTGCTATCATTCCTCAAATTTTTACTGCAAGGAAATAAATGCAATGAACATATTTTTTAACTTTATATTCAACCAAGGAAATTAACCAGTTCAGGAAATCGGGTTTATGGTTCCTTCTGTAAAATGTTCCATCTACATTGAAATCCAATACATGACCAGATTAGTTGTTGATATGGTTTCCCAAATTTTCATGTCCAACACAAAAATGCACACCTGGTCAATCCAAGTACACCCCATGTATGAAATCTGGTCTAAGTCATAATTACACATATTTGGGCATACTTAACCATGAATTGCCTCTCCCAAATTGGCTACATGCAAATATCTAAACCTACATATCCATGATTTGGAAAGGAAGCCAATTTTTCATGATTAGCACAAAAATGCACACTTCCTCAACAAATTGGCCAATAATTTTTCTTACTATCATCACTATCATCTAAGAATATCCTATGAATGAGATACAAATAGAAGAAACTATTTCAAAAATTCTATAAGCATCGGTAAGTACATGCTGTTATTGCTCATATTTCTTGTTTTTTATTGATTAATAGTAACATACAAGTGCACTTCTATTACCTATTGATATTTCAATGCCTTGATAGAATGTTTTATTGCTAGCTTGCATGATGTACATTCAACGCAATTTTTTACTCAAACAAATTTTTCAGGAATTGTCTTTGGTGTGAGTCATATTGAAGGCCAAATGTAAGGATGAATACACTGGCATATTTTTAGTTCTCCCAAATATCACCATTGGAAAAAAAATCAAAGAAATTTCTTAGTTTAATTTCTTCCATGACATATTTTTTAATTTCCCCACTAGATCCGTGATCAGGAATCAATGCTCAACCCCTCAAATTAAGTTTCAAAAATTATTATCACTTCAATTTCTTCCTTGATTTTTTTTTCCTTCCCGCGAGATGGGTGATAAGGAATGGATGCTCAACGACTTCAATTTTTTGGGAAATTTCTCAGTTTATTAACCTTCAGATCATGATCAGGAATGGATGCTCCACCACTTACATCGCATAATTGCACCACCATTTTCTTAAACACTTAGGAATTAAAAATGAATTTGCTTGCATGTTTCACTCTTGTAATACGCTAGTTATTTAATGCATTTTAACAATTCAATATAGTTAATTTAATCTTAAACCCACCTTCTCTTTGACATATTGCATCCTAACTCACGCTGAAGCAACGTTAACTCTGCTTTTTGCAAGAAATTATCCCGATTTGTCGGGAAATTGTCCCCATTAAATTTTTTATGGCCAAATAATTTTCCTCTTTCCATTATTAACATGATTCATCTACCGATTTCAAATTAAAAAATAATATTTCTAAAACCGTGTGATGAATTCCAACCAATAAGAAAAAGAATATTTTCACAAAGAAAGCATCTTTTGTAATTATTCTTATTGAAATAGGATACACGCTAGACTTGGGTAGAATGTTATGAACCTAAAATTACAAAATATCCCAAGTTCCCATCCTACATGATTTTTCATTCCAAACTCGCATTGTAGCGCATGAGAACAATGTTTAAAGCATGCCCAATGCAAATAAAATCTAGTTTCACACGTGATTAGCATTGTGGGGTCCCTTCCTGGCATGCTTGTGCTCCAACGAGATTGATATATGAATATTTGTACTGGTTATAACACGTAATATACATACATTGGTCATGTACGAGTTTGAATTCCTATAAGATAGCCGCACATATCCAATGTGCCACTAAATCTCATAAATCCCACTCTCGTTGGGGATATCTATCATGATCTCATGCTATTGTCACATGATATAACAATGTTATGGAATCCTTAAGTGCTCTATAATCCTAAAAATGCATCTGACTAGTTTTGAGTGTCATAAACCGACCATGCGGGAAATGGCCCCCCCTAACCCTAAATTTACCCAAATGGAAATGTAGACGATCGGTTTCCCATTTTCCTGGATCTCGTTGCTCTGAAAATGACTACACCAACCTTTAAGAATGAGTAATAATTCTCTTGGAAACAAGTAATTCAAATGGTAAAAATCATTTTCAATGCGAGCCCCAACGCTATTTATGGACATCAACCCAAATGTAAAACCCTCACCGTGACCATTGTAGTTCCATTTGACAAACCATTTTCACCACCACATTTAGCACACTCAGATCAACAAAGTTTCCTCCCTCACCCTTTCATCTAGATAAGTCCATCTGAAACTCAATTTTCATGGACATATCCAAGGTGCCTCATGTTTTGGTTATTATTTCTACATTGTCCATATATTTGTAATATCTTTTACTACACTTAGGTACAATCATTATGTGTGTAGGAGTTTCACTAGAATATGAAGCTTTTTCGACCACCACCTGCAATAGTGGTAAAATATTATCACATGTATTAACCTGTAACTGGAATATTGGAGTTTTCCTCCCTTCATCCACCCTGCATTATCCAGTATTCCTCCTCTAATAACCACAAGATCTACATATCCTCATGAGAATGGGTTAGCCTTCCTCATTTATATAAAACAACACTCTTATTTCCAGCTCCACCATGAACCTTCCCCCTTAAGAAGGTTCTATTTCCCCCCCTTTGTTTCACACCAAAATAGAGAGAGATCAAAAAATAAATGATGATTCATTATCGTCTCTACATTAACCTTCGAACCTCATATTACACGCAGCATTTGTTAATGCTAAAATATTTCACACATGTGACATTTTTGGGATTTACACATTAAAGAGTCATCACCATATAGCATGGATCCCATTGAAGATATCCTCAAAAGATCCAAGAAGCATCATGAGTCCAAAAATTTCAAAAAACAGTCAAAATACAAGACTGTGCAGCCAATTCTCTTTTTATGGGCACTACAATAAGTATTTCCAGTTCAACACCCATGTGACAACCACATATTTCCCTTTGATATCAATGCGGAATATATAAGCGATGATATCTAAACCACTTTTGATGCATTAAAGACTCATGAAGTCTCCATTATCTCCAAGAATTTGAATTTTGGCTCCTCACACACTTGGGTACATTGAATGGCCCCTGTTTATGTATTTTCAAGCTAGATCATCGATCAATGGGTTCACATTTCAATATTTTTATTTCTTCACTGCCTCTTCGAGTGTAAAAGGAAGACATCAGCATGTTTATTGTAAGAACAAATCAAAGAAGGGTTGTACTACTTCAATTGTGATAGATATATTTTATACGTCACCTCTTCCCTCTTGTTTATCATTCAACAAGCTCCCTTGCGACTTTTCTCCAAGGGGAAAGTGTTTTCCTCATTTGTTCTTAAAGCCACTTGACATCTAGTGGACTAAATATTCCTCCCTTAGAGGGATTTTTTTCTTGGATTTTGAGCTCACATTTCTAAGGTGTTATACATGCTTGACCATTGCTAAATACAAGAACTGGTTTGACATATATTGGTTGTTGGAATTTGCATTTCAACCCATTTTGTATTTGTATAATTTGGTTTTCATTTTAAATTTTTTCTTTTATTTCACTAACAACCACTTGCAAAATATCTTGGAGCACTGACCCACCACAATGGGGAACCTAATAATTAAGCCTTGCTACAACATACAACGCTTTTCCCCTCACCAAGTGGGCCCAGGATTCACCTCTTGAAATATTTTTCACAACATTCCCACATTAAGTGATTTACCTAACTCTATTTACTAACTATCATATCTAATGTCAAAATGTACATGAGGAAACTTACTTTTGTTAGTAATACATTGGCTAGTTTACATATGTTAGAGGGAGAAATTACTCCTTCTTACACCATCCTTTAATTTTATTGTACCTACTTGACATTCTAATGCAACACATGGGCTTGGTTTAGGATTTTGTATTCATCTCCACGGTGATCAACAAAGCTCTTTCTGTGCCTTCTCTTTTTCTTGTCAAATCTACATCTGAGATGAAATCTATCAAATGTATTCACTGTTAAGATTTCATATTAATAGATTGGATACAACATGGCATTCGATACAATTCACCAAACCATAAGAAATATATCCACCACTTTATCTCTCTACTGAGAGGCCACCACTGAACTGGGAAATGTATCCACTAAGGAGGAACTACTTAAGCTTACTCACAACCATAGTCACACACTCATACTTAGCCAACACATGAATGTTTTTATCAATCATTTAGAGAGACAAGGAAGGAGAATGCTAAGCCAATCAGCTATAGGAATATTAATTGGTCCCATCCATCCTTGGCATCCATAATACCTAACACACCCAACACAGGGAAGGTCACCTTTTCTACTACATAGTCCATTAGGTTCCTCGTTACTCCAGTTCTCTTCACGGTAGGAATAGAAAGGTCCAAGCTACTGAACCCTCACAGTTCGTTACCTACACTAGGTTTATCAAGAAATTCCAACCCTTGATTTGTCCCTGGCTTGAATTCTCCCTTGGATTTTCCGATTACTGGTCAAAGTAACTAGCAACCATGAAATCCAGTTTCCAGGCTCCTAAATAGTTGGGTTTCCACATATTTTTTGGGTTTGACACTATCAAATTCACCCAAGCATTGTATCTATTGATCCACAACTAGATTTCACAACCCACATCAATTTCTAAACATTATTAACACTCTAAAAAATGGCTTTTACTTTGGTTATGGTTTCTTTTTTTCTTGGTGTGAATGCACAAGATGGTAAAAATACCCCTCAGTTGCTCAAAAAGGGAATGTGAATGAAGGGAAACGAATCCCCATAAGGGAAATTGAATTCTAGGTACCCAATATTGAGCCTATACTCATCCATACAATTTTTTTGGTTTGTCCGAGGCTCCATTAAATTCATGAGTTGATTTCTTAGTAGTTTTGTTACGACAAAATTAAATATCAACAATGAAGTAGACTTCAGTAGTTGTTTACCATTTATGACACATAGGATCTTAAGATTACACTATGAAACAAAGGATTTAATCTCACAAATCGCTCTCCTCTCCCTAGTGGATAAACATAACCCCTCAGTTTAGCTGCCTCCATAGCTAGTTCCTAGACATCTATTTGCAATACAAATATTTAAATTGTATTTACATTTTCTATGAGTGACTAGCACATGTCCACAATATATAAATTGATTGTTTTTATAAGATGAGAATTCTCTAGAGGGGCCTATCCTTGAGATCCACATTAGGATTCATACATAGCATATTTATATCAAGCGAATACATTTGAGGTGTCAAAATGGGGTATTAAAGGGTGGAAGGATGACCATCAATAGGGCCTTTTCATTGCTCCCACGATCCATTGAGTTGGCAATAAACAATTTTAGGAGAATATCACTACCTTTTGATGGCTAGAACACAATGTTAGTGCTCATAGAACATTGCTAGAATATGATCTAGGCCTTCTGTGTTTCATTTTTTCAACATTTTAGTATCTTCAAACGGTGCCTCTTTTTCTACGGTAGATTTTCACTTCGAAGATATCAATGTAGATCTTCTCCTCTCTAGTGGTGGATTTCATCTCTCCACTCTACTATTTTTGAAGAGTATTAAAAGTGCTCTTTGCATTTCCAAGGAGGCACGTCCTTCTCTAATACCATGTAAAGATACGAAGCAAGCAGAGGAGCACAACACACTCAATTATATTTCCATTACTTCATAATTGATTAAATCCATATGGAGAGACGTCTATAGAAATATGTATGTACCACTAACTTATCTAGGTCCAATGCACTAATTTTGATTTTGTGAATCTCTAGAAAGACCAAGATCTTTAAAGTACTTCTTAAACTGTGAACAATGACTACCTTGAGTAATTACCATTCTTCAACATATAATCCCTTGTTAGAGAGAGAGAAAGAGAGATAATCGATCTATACTAGTTTATTTACCATTATCATTAATTTCTCTTAACTTTTATCATTTTCATGCCATTTTTACTATTGTAAAAAAAAAGTGTTTTTAAGTAAATTTATTGTCATAAATAATTTAAAATGCTTTCTTCTCATTTGTATCATAATATCTATAATTTGATCCTCTTATTTTTATTTTTTTTTATTTTTTTTTTATTGCAAAATAAAATTCAAACTCAAATTTTATTGTTTATTTTCTATATTATCTCTATTGCAAGACAAAATATACCCTTAGTATACACTCAGTCTTGATTTATATTTTAAAAGTGATATATATTTTTAAAATGTGAGTTTCTTCTTTGATATTCACTAAATAACATAATAACACCATGTTTTGAAGTCAATTTATATTTTAAAAGTGATTATTTTTAAAATGTGAATTTCTTCTTTGGTATTAACTAAATAACATAATAACACCATGTTTGGAAATTTTCAAAGAATTCAAAACGTGTGACTAAAATTCATGTGTATAGTAGTTTGAAAGTGGATGCCTCAATTGGTTCCAATTTATGAAAAGTTTCTTACATTAAGTAGAGAGTTTATATTTCATTTTAAGTATTATGATTTTAGATAACATTTTTTTTAAATATTATTTTTACTTAAAACATACTTTTATAAAGCTCAAATGTTATTATTTATATATATGGTAATACATTTTTTTTTCTTGCAATGGATTGGAGAATGTAATTAAAAATGGAAATTAGGATATTTTTCTAATATTTTAATATTTGGAAATACATATCAAGAAATTCTTAAATTGTTTTGGACCAGGGTTCAAACATGTCATTCTCATAAAGAAAATGTTTTATATACATATTGATATAACTTTGTTACTAAGTGTGCATCTACTTTCATTTGCAATATTACATTATTAACATAATTTTTAAAGAAATCAATTTTTTCATGCAAAGTTTCATATATAACTATCACCTATGATTTTTCACTACCATGGAGTGTTGAATAGGCCATGCTCTATGATATATTGATATTTTTGTCTGATTTCATTTTAAGGTTAATTTGCACATTCTTATAACACAGAAGATCACATCATTACTAACTATTTTGTTGTAAATTCAAACATAGTTTTATGTAGTTATGTGAATTCAAACTATTTTTGAGGTTACCTGAATTCCAATTATTAACACAATAAACATATTTACATGGTTTCTCGAAGCTTAGTATTCAATTGCATTGGTTTTTGTTAAGAGATTTGAAGTCAATTTATTCAATTGGATTCGTTTTTGGTAAGAGATTTGAAGCCACAAAATTAGTTGCTGAACAAAAATAAATATTTTCTCAAAATCACAAATTTAGGTTTTCAGAAGAAATTTTGTTGTAATTTACATGGTTTCCTTAATATCAATAGTCAAATGATTTTTTTTTTGTTAAAAGATTTGAAGCCACACAATTTGTTGGTAAACCAAAAAAATAAGGTTTTATTAAAAAAGAGAGGTCTTGGTCTTCCAAGAACTTTTGTTGTGAGTGTGAAGAGTTACCATGATAAGGTTTTTCCATAAAATCTACCATCACATTTTTCTTAGCTAAAAAATAAGTTAGAAAGCCCCTTTTGATTTATCATGAACTATGAGTTCTAACTTTGTGTAATTTATGTTGGGAGATTGTTATCCTATTTAAAACCGGTTCACATTTTTATGAGCTAAAAAAAAGCAAGCCCCTTTTGATTTATCATGCTCCGACTTCTAACTTTTTGTAAATTATGTTGGGAGATTGTTATCTTATTTAAAACCTTTATATATATATAATTAATAAAAAATTCTCATCTAGTTCACTTCGGCTCTAGAAAGTGTCTATTGTTTTTGGGCTCACTTTGGCCTTTGAAAAGTGTTGATATTTTTTGTTCACACATGTAGTTACATATCACATCTAACTCACTTTGGCTCTGAAATAACATTTCCATGTAATAATGAAACTATTCTTTGGAAACTATTAAGACTTAATTTTTAAGCTCATTTAGTGTCATTAACCTTAACAAAATGAAAATATATAATATAATGATCAATACTCATATATAGAGAAAAAGATAAGATATACTAATCAATATTTATAACTTGCTAAAATAAAAGAAGATATATTCTATAAACAATATAGATAACAATGGTTTTTATTTATAAAAACCATATTTAAAAAATAAATCATTTTGTTTGATAAAAACATTTTTACTACTCTAACCAAAAACAACAACAACAAAAATTAAATATTGTTAAAAATAACTTAAGAATTACAAGGTTCTCGTATTAAGTAAACAAATTAAAATATAGTTGGTAAGACAATTTTACTCTAGTAGGGAACATTAGCTGTAAGTTCTCAATATTACCATTAACTAAGTAAAAAAAACGACTGTCAGCCCATGAGATGTGTCTAGCCAACATCATAATACCTTGCATGCACATTAGTCCTGGCAAAGTCTTTATTGATACAAGTAAACCCTAAGAACATAGGAGTACCATTTTTTTAAGGTAAGAAAACTAACCTGAACCCACCTTTTAACTCTTGAACACAAACTTATCATCATTAGTGCTTGATATAATTTTCTTGAAGGTCAAAAGATCACTATGTGATATCATGGCCCGAACGACTTTGACTTCATTCCATAGTATTTCATCATTTCTTGCCGTTGGCAATTAATGAGTAATCTGGTAAATTTGACTGTCTTCAGCTGAACTTTCATTCAATATGGCTATCAGAGAGTATGCGTCCTTCTCTTTATAAATCTGCA
>LPNX010496862.1:25616-49980 GCA_001517045.1 Pseudotsuga menziesii | reverse complement strand
AGTATTATATATATATATATATATATATATATATATATATATATATATATATGACACCCATACACCGAAAGCGCACCGAAAATCAAACAACTTATCACAAAAATACATTTAATTTAAATTTTTACTAAGAGTTACACAGGGTAGATTAGCCTTCAACCACCAGTTTTCAAATTTCATCTAATGGAGTTAGCTGTTGAGTTTTTATTATAGTTGTATATGTAACATAGAATGCATGAATAGTTTAAAAAAATGGCATCCATAACTACCATCTCAATCTTAATTGAAAAAAAAATGGGGATGCATTACATAATATCTACAAATTACATTAAGTGGATTAGAAAAAAATAAGGTATGCATTGTTAAGAATTGTAATTTTAATGGATCATTAATAATATTGCATTAATTAGTTAGTTTGTTTAGTATTTGAGTAGGTCACATTACATAGAAATAACTACTCAATGATGACCCATGGTATTTACCTATGGTTTTGCTGTTATGTAGTCTTAGAAATACTGCTTCTCAATATCAACCAACGGTATTTATAAGACTACATAACACCAAAATCGTAGGTACTATGTGTCATCAAATACTATGGAATACTAATTCTAAATAATGTGACCAACTCAACTAACTAATTAATGCACTATTAATAGTGATCCATTGAGATTACAATTCTTAACATACATGACATAATTATATTTATAAAATAAAGTTTTGATGAGAACTGAATACTCAAAATTTTTAAAATATTCAAGATATTGAGATTACAATTCTTAACATACATGACATAATTATATTTATAAAATAAAGTTTTGATAAGAACGGAATTAAAATATTCAAGATATTTGTTTGAATGAAGAATGGAATACTAACCACTAGTATCATGACCTGATGATGTTCGAGTTTCCTGGTTCCGATCCTCTAAACCTGTTGTCACTGCCTGACGCTTCCGTCTTCGTCTGTTGTGATCAGCAAGGCTCTTTCTGCAGCTTCTCTTTTTCTCGTCAAATTCAGATGTCACGTGAAATCTATCAAACGTCATCACTGTTAAGTTTTTATCTGGATAGATTGAAGACAACATGACATTCGATACAATACTCTCATCTAACTGTTGAGAAAACATTAGTATTACTATACGGATACTTCAACACCTAATAAAAATACAAGCAACTCAAAATATTGTATTGACGTACGTTACTGATCTCTCAAACATTTCGTTGACAAACATTTATTTTTTTAAATTTAGAAGAGTTTAGATTTAACAGATATATATGATATTTGAAACTTGAAAGTAATATTAGTTTTTCATTATATATAATTTGAAAAATGTCTTCGCGTTATAATGTAATAAAATTATATAACAAAGTGACATACATACTGTTGTAATCTAGGATTTAAAATATTTATATTTTAAATCCTATATTAAATGTAGATATTCATGGCATTCAATGAATATATTTTTTCAATGTTAAATTTTGTTAGCTAGTTAGGTTAAGGTGTGGGTTTTTTTAGAAAGGCTACATGAGTTCAACCCCTTTAGCGGTGAGTTAGTTGGAAGGAATGTTAGTTGGAAGGAACACAAAAATTCCAGCTATCATAAAGATTGGTGTAAATTCTATTCATCATAAGGGTTGGTGGGGGTCATAGACCCATGGATTTGGCTGCGAGATCATATATTAAATGTTAATATTAATAGAATTCAGTGAATACATTTTTAAAAAGGTTGATGAAGTCATGAGTATGTGATATTTAAAAACAAAAAAAATTAAAACTGAATGTTTCCATTAATACTATTATGTTCACAAGTATATATAGTAATAAAGTTCATGATTTAAGTATCGATGCTCAATTTTTAACTTTGGTTTCTCCTTTTAATTAAATAATAAAATCTAATTATTTTTTAAATGTACTATTATACTATGGACCATTAATATTGCCCACCATTATTTATGTGTTGTAACATAGGTGGTAGAATATTCATATCATAAAAACCATTTACCATGGTTACAAAGTTTACCTTTAATATTGTAAGTGTATTGGCTTCGTACCTCCGCCATATTCAAATATTTAGACTCTTAGGAGCTACTTAAGATCAACTCGTTATGTCAAATATCACTAGCTCATTCGGTTAAGATGTGGGTCTCGTGAGAAAGGCGATCCAAGTTCAATCCCCTTAGGGGTGAGTTAGTTGGGAGGAGACACCCAAAAATCCATCCATCATAAAGGTTGGTATGGCCCAAGAAAGGTGCGATCCCGGGGTGACTTTGACAACTTAGATGTCCCTCGGTTATTTTCTTAACATAGAGTGTTCCAACAATTTATCTTCCCCTCAAACATAACAACCATTGATTCGTGCTTGACACCCGATTGGTCTATGATCTCTATTTAAATAACATGGTGGGTCATTTTCTAGTTGATCAATTATGAGAGATCATTTGCAACATTAAATATTTTGCATAATAATATTGCCTCATGTAGCTATTTGGCTAGGGCCATGGAGTGATTCCATCTTCAAGGGTTTAAAGCACGTAAAACATCATTGTGTTGATCTATGAGTTCATTGTGTGAGTATTTTCTCAAGGTATTTGACCTTTTCGAAGCACCCTATGTTCATTGAACATGGTATCAGAGCTCTTACGATGTTCCGCTTCTATTGGTGATTTATATCTTTAACCAGTGTTGTTGAAGTCATCAAAGGATTTACATTTATGATATTTATATGCATTTCTATGCTATGAAAGGTGTAGCATGGCAGATGGAGTTCCTTTCAAGTTAAAAAAGAAATTGTTTCATTAAAAAGGTTTCCATTTTCCCAAGATACATCTATTTTACAAGATATGGAATGTCTTGCAGGCCAAAAAGAAGGCTATTTCTGGTAGGCACGGTATCCTAAGAACAACAAAAACAACAACAACAATAACATTACCCACATTCTCCTCCATAATATTACTAAATATTTTTCTTTGCTCACTTGGTTGAAACATACTTTAAGAAGTAAGATGTTTTGAGTTCAAGTAGATTATAAGAAAAGTTAGTAAAGAGGGGGAGGATTATTTATTGCTTTTTTTACTCTCTACCATGTTGATCAACCCTTTCCTAACACATAGCTTCGTGGATCCTTTTATGTTTTTTTTTCAAATGGCATAATTTTCCATATAAAGTCCATTTTCAATGTTGTTTCTTTTAAACCACATTTTTTTTCAATATCTTTACATCCAAATAATCAATTTCTATTTTGATATCCTTCATATTACAAAATAACCACTCCATGTGATATTGTGCTTATGATTTCCAACTACTTCTCACGGAAATCCCATATGGAGGATGTCCTACAAAGTAGTGAACATTATTGGATTACCTTGGGGAAGGAAATTGAACCTAATGATGTTGATGAGAAGATAAAATGGGCCATTAAATTTGATGAGGCTCATATATTAATTCGAATGTCCATTTCTAATGACTTGGGATTCCACCTTCAAGGAATTCATGATCTAGAAGTAACTTGGTAAAAGTTGGAATCTATGTTTGGTAAACAAAATGAAATTTGAGATCTTGATCTTGAAGATGAGAATTGATTACCTTAAATCTAAGTGATCTCTCTTGCATACAAGACTATTTATCTAAGTAGAATACCCTTAAACTCTTACTTCATAAATGTGGTATAAAAAGGAAAGATGAGAAATGTGTCTTTCTTATTCTATCTAAGCTTGGACATACTTATTATAAACATTTCGTATCTACGTTTTACTCAAGGAAAGTATCATTTAGGATTCATAATACAAATCATACTATTGAATCAGTTTTTTATTCCTTGATGGGAGATTAAGATAACCTCATACATATTGGAATCATTGTAATGTAGATACATCTACCAAAACCTTAGTGGAACAAGAAAAAGATAAATCATGTGTTATGCAAACAAGTCCCATAAATAACATAAAAAGAGAAGAAATAGACAAGAAGAGAGCAACCCACAATTTAATAATGAATAATAGAGATAAAAATACTCTTCAAGGGAGGAACCTCCTTACAAAATGTACTATATACCCAAGACAAGATAATCATTACAATGCTTTCTCAAATGAAAATATCTCCTTCCTATATATAGGAGACAAAGATGTACACTAACAACTAAAATACCCATTAATAGACCCAAGCATATATCAATAATATGTAATACATCACCACATAGTGGGTAAAGTGCCCCACTATAGAGGGGAACCGTGCCCAACATTTAGTGCATAACATGCCCCTACCCTTCAAACAAGTGTTGTCCTAAACACTCGTGGTAGTTATGGATGCATTTGTATGAAAGCATCATTCTCCCATGTTGAATTTGCAGCTGCTAAGTTCTTCCACTTGATGAGGTACTCAATAATAGCTTGATTTCATAGTTGTTTGGTCCTTGTTTTGGTGATTTTGTTAGGTTCCCATAGGATTTGTGCTTCTTCAAAACTCCCTTGACAATGATGTTGATATGGTTGTAGTTTCATCTTATTTTTTGACCTCATTAGGATTTGAAGAACTGCTTGCTCATGCTCTATCTGATCTTCCACTGCTTGAACTATATAATTTCATGTCACTGCTTCAACCATCTTCTCCATTTCATTATTTTGGCCATAGGGGTATTTGTAAGGTCTGATGATAGAAGGAACACATCCCACATTTAAGTCACTTTCATTTTCCAAATCTCAAATAGGTGGATGACATATTAGAATATCTTCAAAGGCCTTTTAAGGACCGTTTGGATATATAGCGAAATAGGAGTCGTACATGTTAGAATATCTAGTGAGTACAATTATACATTTACAGCTTGGTTTTATTTCTTTAACAATGTTGTCATACAATTAGATTTGATCACATTTCTTGGTTTCCTTATGATACCATTTAACAAAAAATATTTTCCTTCCCAAAAACATTTCAAGAAAAGCTTCTGAAAATTAAAAGCCATTGTTCCCAGTTATTGTAACCATTGAACCTCTAATACAACATAAACACCTGTAATTGGGATATCAATCATGGGACTATTTAATACATATTCCCCCATAGTAATATTAATATTATGAAATTTTCTAGAAAAATTGATGGTTCCTCCATGCCGAATCATTACTTGAAATTCTAGTGCTAGATATACAAAGCAATTGAGAGCTTTGGCTACTTTACAGTGGATGAAATTATGAGTACTGATCGAATCAATAAACATTGTTACCCTTTTATTTCTGATATATTCTTCAATATTGAGAGTTTGAGGAGTGCTAATTCGAACTAAAGCATGACAAGATATGGTGGGAGTAACCACTTGAAGTTCATCCCCTTGTGGTGGTTCCTATTATTTTTGTTCTTCCTCGTTATATTCTATGTAGATGACCTTCTTTCCTCCACACTTATGTCCCTTACTGTACTTGCTGTCACAATTAAAGCATAGACTTTTTACTCTTCTTTCCTCTAGTTGTTGAGGTGTCAACATTTGTTGTTGGTTACTAAGGAACATCATGCTCTCTATATTTGCTGAAAATGTTATTTCTAGTAGTCATCGCCATTTTTACTTTCACCCTTCCTTGCCATCATGAAATCCTTTTCTAGGGATGATGGTTCAAACAGACGCATGCCTCATGTTCAATTTTATTGTTCAAGGTTCCAATAAATATATCTAACAAATCATATTTTGAAATGTTCTTCACTATGAGACTTAGATGCTAACATTTCTTGATGTGCTCTGTAATTGTACCTTTTTCTTGAGATTTACCAACTCGCTAAAGAAGGTGTTATTATTTATATCCCCATAATGTGCAATCAATTCTTATCTGAATATAAACAAAGAGATAATATAGTAATTTTTAGAGTCTCAAAGCCATTGGTACCATAGAAATTGATCAATTTCGAAATATAAGGATGCCATGGTTACCTTTTGCAAAGTGCGCAATTGGTGTATATGAAAGAATTGCTCCATCTGAAAAATACATGTGATTAGATCTTTGCCATAAAAATTTATCAGGTCAATTTTTGGGATAAAGTAGTTCCGATGCACCTGAATTGAACCCATGATGTTGTAGTGAATCATCAATTTTTGGGGACTCAAAATTACTAATCTCCAATTGATATTAAATTTTCTCCAAATGTGACTAGAATAAGTCCTATTTTTCCTTCGTATATTCTCCTTGAGTAGATACATGAGGAATAAATATATGCTTTATATCCTTCATCAATTCGTTCAAGTCTTGAAGATGTTCTTTTCTAGCCATCCCCTTGACATCGTCTTTACTATCCATCTTTTTGAGATCCTCTTTACTAGCCATCCCTTCAAAATCCTCTTTAGTATCCATCCCTTTGAGATCATATTTACTAGCCATGTTATTTTCCAATTTAACTAAGTTTTCCATTTTTACATTTCCTTTAATCATATCTTCCAACTTGACCACTCTAAAAGATATGTCTTCCATTGCATCGTATGTCAGGGATGAATCCTCTAAGGGTTTGAGTGGATTGTAATTCTTTCCACTTCCTTTTGGTGGAATTTTTAATAATAAATATATATCACACCCTAGGGTTTACCACAAATAGATCCTTCTACTCAAAGCTATTCAAATGCCAAATGATGTACATTTTTCAAACCCTGATTATAATGTTGTTTTATTGTCGATTTATAACAAAGGTAAAAATTGAATTTCGACTGCTCTGGGTCAGAAATGTCTACCTGTGGTACCGTGATATGTCCTCTTTCCAATTCCATATGTCTGACCTAATTTTTATGTGTCAAAAAAAGTTATTGAATATATCCCAGAGCTTCTTATTTTTGTCCTATCCAGAACATCGAACTTGTACAGTATTCTGTTATGATTTATAATCCTCCCTTATCAAAAATTTCTATTAGATTATATTAGCCTAACTTAGGAGTCATTTAGTTATTGTTGGGTCCACTAGTACCATTTGGTCCACTTGGCCTAATGGGGCCACATGTACCAATCAATAGAGTGTGGGAAACAACGATAGAGGCTAACTGGAACCGACAACACCTGCATGCATAAGTTTAGGCACCTCCTAGGAAAATCCCTACAATTTAGGAGCCACTCGGAGTGTCAGCACCAACGTCCTTCATTCGTTGGAAGTCGGTATCTAGTTAAGCTTATTTATTCTTCAATTACATTGAGTTAGATCTCTTCCAGTTCAGTTAGCTCCAGGTATGCATGGCTGCATGTGGGAAGGCGCTAGTTCTCACCTGCTTCTCACCTACCACTACAGTAAGATTTGTTTGATTGATTGCAACTGATTGAGAGACTATCTTAGACATCTGGAGTTATCCAGTTTAACTTTGACAGGAATTTAGACATATTTAGTTATCCATGGAGGAAGATACAGTTAAAGAATTTGAATTCATCCCTAATTATTCGAATTCCTCCTTATGTAACACCATTGCAACACTAGATACTGTAATGAAGTGGATACTGTAATTATAGGAGCAATAATTGTATGTTTCCTCTGAAATTTGTTTGTTTTAGTGTGTATTATTCATTCCTTTTCAATACATAATAATTAAGAATTTGATTTCACTCATTTCCTGAAGATCTAATGGCACAATAATTCTAATATGTTCTACATGTCCAATATTTAGTTTATGTAGCTAATATTTATACCACAAATACGTTGGTCCATCTTATTTTAGATGCAACTAGTCTCGCTCAATTTGGATCTTGGATTCCTTGGAGATGACCCTTTTCCCTAGAACACTTGCTTCAAACCATAATTGGAACACTATTTTAGGGACGACTTGTAAATGAGATACAATTTTGATTTTGACTCATCTGGGTATGAAACTTCATCCTGTTGTACCCTGAGGTGTCTTATTTCCAATTCCAAAAGTATAACCTAATTTGAATGTTCCAAAAAAATTTATTGCAAATATCCCAAAACGTTTTATTTTTTTCCTATATATAATATCTAACTTGTATCATATGCCACATGCCCAATATTTTGTTTTTGCAACTGAAACTTCTACCACAAATACCATGCCCTGTCTTAGTTCTGATGAAACTAATCCAACTCAATTTGGATCTTGGATGCCTCAGATATGACCTTTCTCCCTAGAACACTTTTTTTAGACTAGGTTTTGGATTAGTAAAAACCTCATATTCCTCCACAATTATCTCTGAAACTGTAATGGATCAAGATATTAATTTCAGAAAGGATACATTTTGGCCTGTTCTGGAAGATATTTTTTAACCTCGATCTATGAACACTTGTATAAAAAATGTTGTATCGAAAATGAAAAGATGCCTAATTTTGCATAAGCCAATCGCGAGGAAAGAGCTATGATACCAAATGTTATGCAAGCAAGTCCCATAAATAGCATAAAAAGAGAACATATGGGAAAGAAGAGAGTAATGCATGCCTTAATAATGAATAATAGAGATAAATAACAATCCTCTTCGATGGAGGAACCTTCCTAAACAATGTATTGTGTACCCAATCAAAGACAATATACAATGCTTGCTCAAATTAAAATATCTCCTTCCTGTATATAACAGACAAAGGTGTGCATTAACAACTAATAGACCCAAGCCTACAACAATAATATGTAATACACCACCATATAAGGGGTAAAGTTCCACACTATAGGAGGAACTGTGCCCAACATTTATGGCTTAACATCTAGCAAAACAATAAAAATCCCACACAAGAAATTATCTTTTGGGATTCATAATAAAAATCGTATTATTGAATATTTTTTTGATTCCTTAACAAGAGAAAAATATATCCTTATACATATTGGAATCATTGGAATGTAGATACATCTACCAAAACCTTTGTGGAATAAGAAACATAGAATTCAATGAACCCCAAGGAGAAACATGCTCGCAATTATTGCAAAAAACAAGCATCCCAATCCCTCTGATCCAACTCATCCTTGAAAAAATGAAAAATAAACCAAATTAAAATGTTAGAAGATTGAGCGTCATTGCAGCTTTTGTGGAAAACGTATTCATGACAAATCTAAATGATTAGAAAACGTTGGAAACAACAATGAAGAAGTACAACATCAACCTTGATTCATGTACATAATCTGCATCTCAAGAGCATTCACTTTTTTCTCTTTGTTTTTCCTTTAATGCATTTTCTGATTTTTCTTCAAATGAGGGGTTCATTGGTTCAAGAGAATTTTTTCATATGGATAAGGATAAAGTCATATTTTCTACTAAAAATGAATATCACAACAAAAAAATATTCGTTGATGAGGATATAGGTCTTAGTGTTGTAGGATCTCGGACAACTCTTATAGTGATGGTCAAATTAATGATGTATTATGTGTCACAAGAATTTTCTATAACTTGTTGTCAATCTATCTAGACACTCATTCTGGTGAAAGTAAGACTGTAATAGATACACCGAACCATGTTGGAATTAAGGATGCTAAATATATTGAGAATTTCTTTTAAAGAAGAATTGTTGAGGATATTACTATGTTGTATAGATTTAACAACTTTGGATCGTCACATTTTCCCTCAAGTTTGGTTTCTCATAGGGAGGACTTCAACAAAATTTGACTTGAGTGGTTTTGTAAGTTAAATAATCTCTCATTGCAAGAACTATGTATAGAAAATATGGTGGTAGGTCTTGCGATGGTATCTTGTAGGGATGTTGTTTGTTTTACTTGTTTAGCTAGAAAATTCTTAAGATAGTTTTGAAAAATGTGCCTCTTGGAATACCTCAACACTCTTATAGCATGTGCAGAGTGAATTATTTGTTCCTCTTCCATATCATTCCTTTTCTACTTTCAACTATTTATTACTTTCATTGATTATTACTCTAGACACACTTGTGTTTATTTCCTAGAAATTAAGAGCAAAGTATTTTACAAGCTCTGGGGATAGAAGGACATTGTTTAGAAATAATTTTGTAATCAAATTATTAAGTTAAGATTTGATTATGGGAAATAATAGGCTAACAAAAAATTTACTATTTTTTGCACTAAATAGTACATCCCATAACAACACATTGTTCCATATAAACCACATCAAAATGGTGTAGATTAGAAGAATAAGGCACTAAGTATGCAATATTGGGATGAATCAATAGATTATGCAAATTTCATAGTTAATCATGCACGCCCAATAAATCCTTACATGATTTTACCCCATAATAAACATCGAGTATAATTAAGCCATACATAAGTCACTTCTGTGTGTTTGGTAGTGAAACATGGGCTCATATTCATGATGAAAAATGGAAACCATTGTACCCTAAATGTAAAAATGCATACCTATTTGATACTCTAAGGATGTAAAAGGTTACATACTTATTCAGCCACATCCTCATTATATAATTATTAGAAAACATATTAAAATTGATGAAAATATCTCTCCCTATGGGCCTACTTCGACATTTGTGCCAGTTGTGGATTGCAAGCCATCGAAAAGAATTGTGCAATATTATAATCTCAACTTCCTTGACAATTTTCCTACTACAAATTATGATGGTAACATCAAGCATAACAAGCCACCTACACCTTCTCAGTTTCCTCTAGTTTCACTAGTTCACAATCTCTTCCTCGATGGGCTTGTTCAACATGAAAAGCGATTAGTGATCTTACTAGTGATCCTAGATATCAGCATCAAACATTCTCTCCATTCTAGTGAGCCACTTGTCTTTTGGCTCGAGTTTTAGATAATGATTACCTAGAGAAATTTGCAGAAGCTTCTGGGAATACATTGATGATGTTTATATTATTCCTTAATGGCGAATGATACTTGGGACTTAGTACCTCTTTTGAAAAAACTTGTGATTTTTAAATCGGCCTACAAAACTAACTATACTTTAGATGACAGTGCTGAAAGACTAATGGAAATGTTATTTTCCAAAGGATCTTCGCAAGCTAAAGGAATTGAATACAATGAATCATTTTCTATTGTTTCCAAAATAAACTCCTTCTCACATGTTCTTGGGCTTCCAGCCTTACATAAATGGGAAGTCCATCAAATGGATTTCAATTCTTCCTTCTTCTATGGGGATTTGCACGAATAAATTTACATAGAATGAATTCCTTGATATTTTCAAAATGACTCTATCCTTTTTTATCACCTTAAAAAATATTTATATCGTCTTAACCAAGCTTCTCAATCCTGGTACGCTAAAATGGATATACTTATACTTAAAACTATTTTTTCTATATTCCATTCTAACCTCTATCTATACACAAAGGAAAGTAAGAAATCATCTCATCATCCTTGTTCTTTATGTTGATGACCTTATTCTTACTATTAGTGACCATAAACGTTGAATCCATGTGAAATACATCCTTAAGGATAAATTTCAAATGAAAGACTTAGGAAATATGCATTATTTTCTTGGCCTCCAAGTGCTATAAACCAAAGAAGGATTATAATTTTTCTTATTCGAAGTATCACTATGATCTTGATCTTGTTCATAACTTTCACATGGATGACTGTAAACCATCCCCATCTCCCTTCTAATCTAGAGTTTGAATTTTTGCAACTTGCACTTCACCGTAAGTAGATGCCAACTTCTATTATTAGCTTGTTGGTACTCTCTTATACTTGAATCATACATGTCCCAATATTTCCTTTGTTGTTGGTCTTGCTTCACAGTACATGTTGTTATTTTTTATTATCTAATTAGCTTCATTAGGATCTTTATCTAAAAGAATAACAAGAACAACAAGACACACAAGATAGAGAAGATACAGAAGACATAAATATTTTCATTAGGGAAACCATAAAGGAGAAAACACTGCAAAATTCCTCCGAATATTTCTATCACAAATAACGTATCACAAGATGATCAAACCCAATAAGAAGAAATATTATACAACTATGTATCTATCCTCCTTGTCTCTCTCTCTCTCCTCCTACAAACTTGAGTGAGTATGTGTGTGTATGAATGAGGGAGGGAGCCTTCCTATTTGTACCTTTTAAGTGACTGGCCTAATACATGAATAGGGTTGAAATCTTACCCTAACAGGTCCAACTTCTTCTGTAGAGACTCCAAAAATACATTACATGATGTTACTGTGGGGACTATTTCTCTGACTTACAATGGAAGTTGTGCCTCAAGGTCCATATACAATAATTACATCCTAAAAAGAGGAAAACACGTCTCTGATGGGGGTACAAAAACATACAATGATAATATACATTATAATATATTTCAAAATTATAAATACACCAACACTCCCTCTCAACTAGGAAGGTATTCTCTCTCTATCCACAGTCATCAACACTTGTGGTCTAGTCATCATCGTAGAGACATCATCATAAGTACTACCATTGTCATCTTTTAGTCGATCATCAAATGGTACTATCGGTTATTAAAAGTTTCTATAGATCCAACCCTTTTTCATGCTAGGTGTAGTCCTAGTCCTCATTGATATCTTCATCATATCCACGAGAAATCCATCATGTGGGTACAAGACCATTCCTTACATTGCTACTGCAATATCCTGCGTCTCCTACTGTCATCTCATCATATCCATATCATCTTTTTGTTCTACACAAAACAAAACAAAACACACGGAGTACACAAAGAACAGCCCAGATGAAGACCATTTGTGTTTTACTAGCATAGGAACATGCCAATATCTAACCTGCATCTACCACTATGCGAGAATCACCTACAAGCACACCAAGTGCATTACATCTCTCTACGATTAACATGCATTCTAAAAACATAGGAGAACTACCAAGGTGCACACCAAGTTCCTTGTGACCTCGTCATCTCCAACATGGGAACATACACATACAAGGATATATTACAATTGAATAACCTATGTACCATGCCAAGATATTTTTCATTTAGTTCAACCTCATGAAGGATTTATTACATCCGAAAAACCTGGTTCTGGGATATTTTCTTCTCACACAACCTTCTAGAACTTATTAGGTCTGAGCAACATGTGTACCACACTAAGAACCCTTTTACACTCCAAAAACGACTTATTAAATCCGAGCATCTTGCGTACTAGAACAAGACTCTCTATTTATGCTCAAATAACATGTACTAGAACTAATTACTTCCAAGGATAACCAGTGAGATTCGTGAGGACTGATTACATCCAAGGACAACCTACATGACTGATTATGTCGTAAAACCCTATGTACTACACCAGGACCCTCTATTTACATTTAGACAGTCTGTCTCATTTCCCATGTGAGATATTGTTGATGTATTTGTAACTTCGAAATGTATTCACTTGTATATATTATATTGCATTTCATTGTACCTCAATGTTCGGATCGGGAGAGTCATTAATATAATAAAGTCATGTAAATTCATTGAGGTTAACCCTCCATTGTAAGTTGGGGCAATAGTCCCCAGAATTGAGTTGAGATTAACCCTCTATTGCAAGTCGAGGAAATACTCCCCACATTTGAGGGGTACTAGGGTTATTAAACTCTCCTAGTGAAATCGTCCCTGGTAAGTAATTGTCAAGTGGAAAACTAGTATAAATAGAGAGTGTGACTCTCTATTTGGAGCACACATGCACTCAACTATAGCGCATGAGTGAGAGAGAAGGAGCTCGCACAAGTGAGAGTGAGATCAACTCTCGGAGATCATCTTTGTGTTTTTGGGTTTTATTTTTTCCATTGGTGCTCATTCTATCTCTAAGTAAGTTGAGGTGTTTTCTCCTTTATGGTTTCCCCAAGGAAAATTGTTTGTGTCTCTTGTCTCTTGTGATTATTGTTGTACATGTTGTTCTATCATATAATATCATAGATCATATTGATTAAATGGTAAAAATGTAACATGGTATCAGAGCTAACTTCAGAACAAGACACTGTGCAGCCGCTAAAGCTAGTGCTTCTTACTTTTTGGGTCTCTCTCCACACCTCATCAGCAAAAGGACATTAGGCCAACTCTCCATTGAAGGGTGCATCTTTCTATCAAAGAAAAATTTGATTTCAGGCATTGTGAGTCATTGTTGTGAGAAATTAGGGATTTTCACAGAAGAGGAATTTTTGAGTGAGCCCAACATAGGATTTCACTCTTCCTCAAAGTCGAAATTTAGAGACCAAGATCAAAATGTTTGGTTGGGAAAAACTACAAGAAATTCAAACCCTAATTTTACCTTAGATCAGAAAACCCTTAAATACTAAAACTAGTAGTTTTGGTACATTCTCTATATCTCGTGATGGGAGAAGGCTCAAAAGCTAGAAGTTTTACAGGACAAAGAAAAGTTCGTGACTAACATTCTTTAAGAATTTCAGCCTCAATATTCGCTATATTCTGGGAGATATGATTTCTCCAAATCAGGGTTCCATCCTCTCCCAAGATTCATCCCCAAATAGGACACCTAGGAATAATTTCTATATCTTGGGATAAAAAGGTCCAAATTGAATTTTGCAAGACGTTCCAGATAAGGAATGGACTGTAATTGTTGTGGTAAAATTTTCATACCCTCATGATGAAACAGTGACATGTGGAAATTTGTACAAGTTTGATATGGTGAATAGTCTTGATAACATCACCTTGGGAAAACTCTCATAAGTCCAAATTGGGAAAACCAATTGTGCTCAAAATTATGGTGTTGGAAAGAGGGTAGAAGAGGCTACGTCAGTACAAACTTTCATACATAGAGGAGTAGTAATTTATGATATATTGTAGAAAAAATATCATCCATTTCTGCAGAAGATATTGAAAAACTAGGGCTTCCCATTCCGGGAGCGTCCCTCCACTGTTTTCAGAAAATGAGTACATTGGATAGCTCACCTTGAGGAGGAGCATATTTATATCCAATCAGATCTAAAATATTCCAAGTTTCAAAAATTAGGCTTTCTCTGACAACCCCTAGATCAGTGAGATCCGAAACCAAGACGGACACCTCAAATCGGTAAGATCTAATATTTTGTTATTTACATTTGAGGTTCTCATTTGAAAATGACCTATCACACCAGCTTGATGAAAAGCTTGGTGAAGCTGAAAAATTCCAAGAATGGAAGCATAGGATTTCACTGGTTCTTGAAAAAAATGAATTGGACACCTACATAAGTGGAGAGGTTCCAGTTCTAGAGGCAAATGAGGCTAAAGTGTTACACAAGAATAAATTGGTCAAGGCCTAGAGGATCATTGCCGATTCAATCAAGGATCACCTTATACCACAAGTGTCTTCCCAAAAGACACCTAAAGATATGTTTGATTCCTAGACCAAGCTATTTCAAGGGAAGAACATAAATCAGAAGATGACTTTGAGAAACTAGTTGAAGAATGTAAAGATCTAGAATGCAGAGACCATACAGTCATACTTTACAAGGGTCTCTCAAATCAAATAACAACTTGAAGAAGTGGATGAAGAAGTATAGAATGCAGAAATTGTGATAACCATCTTGAATGGCCTCCCACAATTATGGGATTCATTCATTCAAGGAATGTGTGCCAGAAGGAAGTGATTACTTTAGTTAGACTCTAGGAAGAGTGCACAAAAGAAGAAGCTCGACTCATAATAAGAGAAAGAGAATATGGGAGAAACTGAAGATCAAGCTCTCACGATCCAAAGAAGATCCCTCAGGTGATAAGGAATACGAAGGACTCAACTCTTGAAGAACCTCTTATCCATATTAGCATTTGTATAAGAAATGATGTTGTTATGAATGAAGAAGATGATGAAGCTGAAGGCTCAAGGAGTCTACCCATGAAACGAATAAAGATAAGTATTCAATTGTCATTTCATGATACTATTTTGTTATGAATTTGTTTATATTCATTTAATGTGTTATGCATGATAGAATGTTTACATTAATGACAGTATACTACTAATATGCATGTGATGGGTAAGTAGATCATGGTGCTATACAACTGTTTATTGCTACTTATCTAGAATGAAACCTCTTTGTTGACATATTGGATTAGTGCACAATCTCAATGATGCCATAATAGAGATGGAAGGCATCTAGAAAGTTTACATGAGATATGGATGAATGTTGTATTTGCTAAAATAGTTGCATCTTTATGCATAATAATTTTCCATTATGAATATGCGTTATGAAATGTTTCTAACCATATAACTAGTTCATTTGAATTGTAGGAAATATCGCGTACAATCACCTACAAGAAAACAAGGATGAGACTTGTTCCAAAGAACAAGTGATGACAGTTCAAGATTCACTCTAATAATCCAAAATGAATAATGATGACTAGAATGGAATGTTGAAGACCTGAAGGGAAGTTTGTAGTATCTTCCATATCGATCAACAAGATCCAGCATGCATTAGACAAGAATATCGTGGGATACAATGCAAGATTCATAGCATGAGGCTTCTCATAGAAAGAAGGCATAGAATACAAAGAGAAATTTGTATCCAGTGGGAGTTGAGGCACATTGCAGGAAGACTCATGTGTGAAAATTAAAGAAGGCCTTGTACGAGCTTAGAAGGCACCCCTGGGAAAACACATAAATGAGGAGCTTTGAGATCATCTAGAGTAATGAAGATCTTAATCTTTGCTACAAGTTTGAATATGGAAGCCTATAGAGGATGAAAAACTCACAGATGGGTGCGAGAATAACTTTTGAAAATGTTCAAGATAGAGGATATTGGTATCCAGTGACCCTAGATGGATACATAGAATATTAGTAGCAGTGGAAGCTACTTGTCACTCCAGTACAGAATGTTTCAATACATAGAGTATGAAAGGTAGAGGGAGAATGATGCTCCACTTCAGAGGGAGTGACTATAGAATATCTTGATATTTGACATGGTACGATAGGATGGACAGCTTATTGATGGCTCTAGGATTTATTGAGAGTAAAGCAGATTCCAACCTTTACTTCAAGGTTGAAGGTGGAAGACCAGTGATGCTCCTGTTATATGACTTGTTCCTAACAGAAAAGAGGAACTCATTAAAGTTGCAAGAAGGAGACTTGTTTCCGAGTTCGAGATGAAAGATTTAGATATGATGCACTACTTTCTATTAATGGAAGTGTGGAAGAATGTGGATGGAATCTCCCTTGCACAAGGGAAATATGTAGTAGAGATCCTCAAGAGGTCTTGGATGATGGAATGCAAGCCCATGACCACACCTATGGCATCGAACATGAAGCGATTGAGTGACGCTTCGTCAGATTCGGTTGATGCCATGATGTATCGTGAGACGATTGAGTTCTTGACATACCTTACAAATACAAGACCAAATATTTTATTTGATGTGAACACATTGAGCGAGTTCCTAATGGATCTGAGACATGTTCACCTGATGGTTACAAAGCATGTAATGAGGTACCTAAAGGGTACAATTAACTATGGGCTCAAGTATGAAGTGAATCAGAAGATTAACCTGGAGGGTTATGTGGATTCGGATTGAGCAGTGCCATTTATAGGAAAAGCACTTCGGAGTGCTGCTTCAATATGGGATCAAGTGTGATCTTTTGGTTTAGCAGGAAGGAGTACTGCATGGCACTGAGTACAAATGAGGAAAAATATGTTTCCAATTGCTCAGCTACTTGGGAGAGAGGAGCAGCAAAGCTCCAATTTGTGATCCAGATCGAGATCTCTCAAAAGAGGGAGTTCTAGTATATCTAGTGAAATAGGTTGTTTGAGCATAAAATCCTAGCACTACTACATTTTGACTAAAAATCCAACGGCCGTATTGTCGTATTTTCGACACTTCCCTGTCGAATGTACGACACTATGATTTTTTTTAAGCGTCAGAAACTTTTCGTTGGTTATCTGACATTTTTTGAAACCGTCGGTTAAGTGACAGTTTAGTTTACCGTCGGTTAAACGTAAAGCGTCGGTTATCCGACATTTAATTCCTATTAAATTTAAAAAAAATCCTTTGCATGCCGTCGCTTAACCGATGGAGTATGAAACCTAAATGTCGCTTGATCGACGGGATAAAAAAATTTATATAAAAAAATCCTTTGTTGGCCATCGCTTAACCGACAGATTATGAAACCTAAACGTCGCTTGATCGACGGGATAATAAAAATTTATAAAAAAAATTGTTCAGCAGGTGTCGCTTAAGCGACGAGTATGAATGTTTTTTTAAAACTGGCTGTCGCTTAAGCGATGGGTATGAATGTTTTTTTAAAACTGGCTGTCGCTTAAGCGACGGATATGAATGTTTTTTTTTTTTTAAATAGAAGAGGATTTTGTATGGAAGGTCTATTAACTGGAGCTGCTTGCTGACATTGCCTTCCGTAATTAACAGAGCTCCGTCTATAGAATTATTGGAAAGGCTCCTATCCATTGCAAAAGGAAGATCATTAACGGTTCAAGTTTGATCTTTGAACAATGTAATATTAAAGGCATAGCATAGAAAAGATTATATATACTCACACTTTCTCAAGTTGCGGCGATCCCAAAACTTCAGATGGAAGCTTCCCATTCAATGTACTGTTGTTCATCACACTATGGAACAAGGCAAAGGGGATAGAAAAACTAGTTAATATGAAAGATAACAGTTCCGTCTATAGAATTATTGGAGAGGCTTCTATCCATTGCAAAAGGAAGATCATTAACGGTTCAAGTTTGATCTTTGAACAATGTAATATTAAAGGCATAGCATAGAAAAGATTATATATACTCACACTTTCTCAAGTTGTGGTGAACCCAAAACTTCAGATGGAAGCTTCCCATTCAATGTACTGTTGTTCATCACACTATGGAACAAGGCAAAGGGGATAGAAAAACAAGTTAATATGAAAGATAACAAAATGTGACTATCGAAGCCCAATGTTTATAATCAGATATGGTGTTTATAAAAAAAACCATTCGGTATGAAAGCTCTTTTTTGGACTTGCAATATATCTTAAGATTTTAGGGATTGGATTGTAGCAGAACATTCAATGCATTTTATGGGTATACTATAATGGGAAGGATCTTCATGGCTGAGGTTATAGGGATACTATCTCTCTTACAGGCCTTGCTTTTTTATTTGAGGGGAGGCACAGGACTAATTTATTTAGAAGTCTCGACAGATTTTATGTTTCAGGCTTTAAGTCTCATCAAGAAGCACAGATCACAAGCTAGGATGATATTTTTAACACAGTTGCACACTATTTGGATGTTGGAACTAAAGCTGATATGCTGATTCTCTTTGATTCTGTTGGACAAGGGCATCATAAGATGGAGCTTCTCTCTCTAATGTATCGTTTAATGTAAATTTGATGATTTTAATGTAATGTAAGATGCATTTCCAATAATTAACGAGCATATTTTCTTGGCAATGAGAGTCTACCTGCACTCTCCTTTCTTGAAATTTTCTTCAGTGCCAAAATGAGATCCCGTTTACAGCCAGTGGGCTGAATTCCATTTCTTCTAAAGATCAAACCAAAGAAATTAGCATGGCATGTTATATGAAAATATCACAGAAATGTTTGTACTTCAAATGCTTCCAAGTCCATTATCCTCACATGCACCATTTATGATAATATATCAAAACAAAACTGCAATGGTGCTGAAATTGTATTTGAAAGAATTTCAACATTAACATAGGTGTGAACATAAAAGTGGCAGTTTTAATCAAATTTTCCTAGATAATATAATCAAACGAGTGTACTACAGTAGCAACAGTGCACCTATACTCACAAAAGTTGTCTAGTAGATCACAAGACATAAATGGGCAATCCCTAGAGGGAGCCTTAGAAAGAAACAATTATGTTGGAACCAGATTATTACCTCATCATTGCACACAGTTATGCCACTGTCAACTTTTTCAAGCTATCATCATCCTTCAAGTCCACCAAACTGTCTTCAATGCCAACTTCACTTGATCCTTGTCGAACTTCTCAAGAGGGTATCTTCATGTCCTGAACACAGGTACATAAACATATTTAGGGAACACTGAAAGTAGTATAGACTCACAGAAAGAAATTATTCCGAAAGGTACTAACCTCATATTTATCACTACTCTGAATCATGGATATGTCGTCTTTGATTTCATTCTTCATTTCACTATCAACAATTGCACGAGTAGATTTTTACATGATATATCTTATGTCATGTTACATTTGCTACACAGATTTTTACATGATATATCTTATGTCATGTTAACCATTGAAATAACTCCAAAAGAAATTGCTCACTGTTAAGAGAATTTCAAAAACATGAATCCAGGAGAATCTCAAGGACTCAAAGGCTAAGCTACAACCAACAGAACAACAGCTCTTCAACTTGCATGAAAGGCCTGCTGCACCAATCCTACTCTAGACGAGACAGAGAAAATCTCTGCATTGGAAAAGGAATAGAGCACAAATTTGGCTTTGGGAAGGGGCTCATAGGCATATGAAAAGTAGGGTGATCTGGCTACAAGAAGGTGACCGAAACACTGCATTCTTTCACAAGCAAGAAGCTGCCCAAAAGGACCACAACATGCTTCTGGCAATGCAAAACATGTAAAGCAGCAAGTTTATTAAGGATTTGTTAAAAAGATATACACAGTCTCTATAATTTGGAAGCATATTTTGTTCAGGCAGTGCAGTCCAGGTAATATCACTTTATATTCTTGGGATTTTCTATGCCTACGATCCTATTTCTCTATTACAATATGATGGGTGGCTGTCATGGTGTATGCTTTCAGATAAATGGCATTACTGAACATTGAAATTGTTTACTGAATTCTAACATCTGTATAGTTCGATTCTCCTCAATGGTCAGTTACCTGCAAACCTACATGGTCAGGGGCTAGAATCATGTAAAGTTGGTTTGTTATTTTGTTGGGGACTAAAAACGCTTCACAAGTGATTTACTCGTTTATCACTGTCTTAATAAGTATATTGCTAATAAACAAATGACTTGTATATGGAGTGCACGAATCTCGTTGTCTACATTGCATACATGACATCTACATGCTCTGTTTAGAGTAAAAGTTGATCAAAAAATAATATATATAAGAAGTTCTGCCCTACAAACTCAGTCAGTTAAGTGTTCAGCACAGCTATTAATTTGCTACGTTCAAAAAATGACCAGGTTTGAGAATATGAAATATTAAATGCATTAATAAGCAGCAAGGCAGTTGATGAAAGATTAAACCATACCACACCTCCAGTAGAGGGACACTTCAGCAGTCCATATTGGTAATAAAAGAGGGTTCTATGAGGATACACAAATAAGAGAAAAAGAAACATATCATCAATTCAGATCAATCAAAAACAAACATATTTTGGATCAGAAGACCCTCAGACCTATTTCTGATCTATCTTTGTTTGAAAAGTGATCATCCTCTCCAACACACAGAACCTGAGGAGTAAGTATGGGTACTCCTGGTTTTGTTTCAAACCCTAGATGGCAGTCCTAGGCATACCTAAGCCTTCAGACGGTGTTGATATGGAAATTCGTAGGCATTATCAGTGAAATAGAAATGTCTCTGTAGGCTAGCTGAATTGTTGCTTGGTTATCTATAAACTGTTAAGTTGTTAACAGTCTATGACCTGGACAAATTCTGTCATAAGTAGGTTTCATCCCTGTGCATAAATAATAAGATAGAACCTTGAGATAATTAACACTATACTATAATTGTATCTTGAGTTTTTGGTTTTGGATCACTTCACAACAATAAACCTTATATCATTGTGGCACAAATGATGATAAAAAGTCATATAAATTCATTCTTGCAGATGAAAGTTTGAAAACACAACACCGTCCTGGCAACCAAATCCTGCAAGGATAGCTTGGTAACAGGTATGTTATGGTACCTGAGAATATATACTGTTCCTTGCATAGAAGAAATCCCATTATTATGCTCAATAGTAAAAAAATTATGTTTGAACACCCAGTTTTATGTTAAGATGGTCTAGGCATATATTAAGGGTGATTAAAAGTTTAAAACCATAGAAAAGGATAGGTTTGTTAGGATTAGAAGTCATCAAGGCCTGAGGGTTTGACTCCTAGCTTATCTTCATAACTTATCCTCATCTGGTTGAATTGTGTTTAATATAGTTTTATTCTTTTCCTTTTCTGGTAAGTGGTGCTTCATTGTAAATCTTCCACTAGAGGTAAGCTTCTTCTCAGCTGATAGGCAGGATGTTTGCTCTCCATTCTTGATGCCTTCCTTGTAGGACAAGTGAAGAGTGGCATCTAAGATCTCTAAATTTCTTTGTATCTGCAAGTCAACCTGGGAAGAAAATTGATGTGTCTCCAAAACCATGGTCACTAAAGGAATAGTTGAGAGAGAGCCACGATTATATTGACTATAGGCAGTAGATCCAACCCTACTGTAAAGGACTGCTGAGGTAGCCTTGACCTCAGGAAAGACTCTAACAGAGGAAGGGACGAGTTTTTGAATATGTAAAAAATTGCAAGACTAAAAAATAAAGTGCAGCCAGACCCCTTCGAGTCTAACTGCCACCATGAGCAGGTTTATCAATAAAAAGGTGAACTAACTGGGCATATCACACTACAATTTGAGCAATTTTTCAGAGCAAGAGATGCATTTGGTGGTGTATCATATTCATTTGTTGAAATCTCAAATGGGTCTATGCTCATTTTCACTAAAGCATAGGACCTCATCATTAAGAAAAGTAAAACTGATATCAGCATATTGGATATGTGACCTGCCATTTGCTTTCTTCAGTGATCCACAATTAACTACAGTTTTAGTTGGGACACTATTAGCTGTGTGTTATGGATGTGAACAAAATTGAAATGTAGTTTAGCAGGAACTCAGCATGGATATGCTGCTTGTCCTATTGAAATATTCTAAACACCAAATGGGCATAATCAAAGGTGACAAAACCAATCAAACATTCACATATTCATATCCACCGATAGCAATAATCCATGCAATTGCCAACTTGTGGATAGCGTTCAGAATCTGTCCATGAGAAAGGTGGGAAACATAGCTAAAATAAGGCTACTTTTTACATTTTCTGAATTTATCTAAGCATTGATGGCTATATTTCTACCTAAAGCAGTTGTCTAGTATAGAGTTGGGAAGAAACTGTAAAACCCCAACCCAGTTTATACCAATATTTTGCATGAACATACAATATGCATTCAAAGTTAATGAAATACAATATGATGATGCAGATAGATTCATCATCTCTGTATCATGTATCATCGCATTTTGCACTATGTTGTTGTATCAGGGATATAAATTATCCTTTTACTTATCAAAAAACATTTTTTCTGAGTCTTCCCCAACATATTAACATTCTCACTTTGCAGAGATCCTTGCTATTTTTTTCTGCTCATTTTCACTCATCCAATGATTACGTGTTCTTGCAGTTGTCTCATATCTCTCTATACACCTGGATCCCACTTTCAACATCTGTATGTAGATTTCAGTGTAATCTTACTTTTTTGTTTTCTATAAATTAGAATCAATTACCTACAACAAAAATATATCCTATATGTAACCGCATTGTTGTTGCATTACAGGCCTAAAAAGTTTGTCTCACATGTCAAATAGATCATAAACAACATAAATCAGACTGTTGAATCTTTTTGCCAAATACCCACACCCAGTGTCTCTAGAAAGGGCCCTGGCCCCTATATATCAATGTTCAGCTTGAACAAGTCCTTAGGGGGGGAGCAACCTAATGATGTCTTTGAAAGCAGTCTTGTCAGAAGAAAAGAGGGCATCTGACAAGCTAATAAGATTACCTTAGAGGGAAAGAATAATAAGATTTTTATAGGAAAGAATAATAAGATTACCTCACGACAGTGATAATTAGGACTAGGCAGCTGGGTTGACATAAATGTAATGATTCTCAAGAATTGAGAGACCTGAAAGTAAATTAAATGTTAAAAGATTGAACAGCATTCCAATATAGTTAAAATAACAGTCTGCTCTGGTGCTTCTTGAAATTAAAGACTGTTGAAAAATGCACACTAGTGTACATCTCTATGAATAAAGAAAAATAACTTTTGATGCTAATACAAAACCAGGTTTAAAAATACAAATGACAGAGGCAAGTGACCTTTTTTAAAACCATTATAAAGTATATAAAAATGCATGTAAATGACATAAAACATGTAGATCTAAGAAATATATATCTAGATCTAATCTGATTTACTCAATAACAACCAAACCCGCCATAGACATCACATTAAACATATAGATGTGAATCACACACATTCATAAACACCATAAACTAAAGTCATCTCTAAAAAAGCAAAAAACACTTCACCCTGATCTCATAATAAGACATTTATAAATGGAGTAATCTTTAGACTCGGGTTCATGGAATCAGAATTACAAATGCAATGGTCACTGGGAAGGTGATGCTCTATCTTCATAGGAAGCTGGAGAGAACGGACTCTAAGTTTTGCTAAAGAGAGACTGCAGGATCAAATTCATAACCCTTTCTAAAAAGAGACTGCAAGAAGAGTTCATTGAGTAGAAGTCTTGGGTTGTAGTCGCTAAATGAATACCAAAGAAGTAAACTTTCCCCATCATTGAAGCAAGTACATGTTAAACT
>LPNX010496862.1:5482-25215 GCA_001517045.1 Pseudotsuga menziesii | reverse complement strand
TATTTCTATATCAACCTCTGTTTCTTGAGGATCTGCAATCGACTACACCTTCCTACAAAATAAAAGAAATATGAGCAAATGAATGGAATTTGAAGTTTGAATCGGCCTGAATGAGCTATCTCAGCTGGAAAATATCATTCTAGATATACTCTCTCAGCTTCAACCATTATACAAAGAGGATAGTGTGAAGGAAAGTGGTTGGTTATTCTTAAGGCATAGTGCATGGCTGTCTTTAATTTTATCATTGCTCCAGGCAGGTCTGTGGAAAGTGTCTCTGAGAAAGATCCCAGTTTCAAGAGAGGACACATTTTGGATAGAGCAGACATCTAAAGATACTTCATTACTCACACTTTGTGAGCAGTATGAGGAATGCCAAGTTCTCACCGTCAATTCTCGAGATGAAATAACAGATCGTCTTGCAATTGAGCTTGCTTTGCAAGGTGCTTACATTCGACAAATAGCAAAACCGAGTTCTGTAATTTCCCTACGGGATGGTAATTCAATTTATATATATTTGCTATTGGAGCTACAATTACCACAGCGCTGGCTTATTTTTTTAAGCCAGCATGTACTATGCTTTTTTAATATAACTGGCCCTTAAATTCTAACAAATGATGTGTATTGTTCTTGATTTTGGTAAAAATGTCCATGCCTTCATAAAATTAATGCATGGAGAAACCAGGGAGCAACAGCTTGGAAGACAGAGTATCCAAAGTGGAATTGATGGAATTCAGGACCCCTAAGCCTGCACCTGAAATATTAAATTGCTAAGATTCTCTGCTTCTAAAGAGGACTGCCCACCCATTTCCAGTTAAGAAAGAACTCAGGTTACTACAACATTGAAGATAGCAAATTTGAAGGTTCAAGCTGTCTAAGGTGAGCCACTGAAGTTTAAAAGGAGACAAATCAACCTGTGTTTGATTTGGATATTGAATGATAGACTGCAAGAGAAATGCATTACCATGGAAATCATAAACCAAAATACCAGTAACTGCTAATGCACAGGAAGCATGATCTAGTGCAAAGTGATCTTAAAGGAATGTTTTGAATATGGTTTCTATAGATATGGGCATGTGAACAGTAGAATCAAGAGGCACCTGTGCCTTTCTCATATCTGGTGAACCACTTTCCACCATTTGGAGCTGTAAGAAAAGACAACTGATCCACGGTCCCACGCTGAGCCAATTCAAGAACCAGATGTCAAACCACCTAGTTGTACTTGTACCACCATATGAAAAGAAACTAATGTCATGAGCATACAAAGTGATCTTCATCTAGAAGTAGTCTTGGAATCTAGGATTCATATCTCTCTTGCTTTTGTCACCACTCGGAACTCTTCAAAAACATATATTCCTGTCACTAGACCCCTTTGCATAATGCATAAGAAAAGAATAACTACCCAACAGAGATGCAGGGGGCGTCTTCCTGCAGGATCAGAACCAAAAACCATGACTCTCCATCTCAAATTTTCCTGAAATTTTCCTGGAAGCCATTAGAGTGGGGAAACATGTAACAGAGATAAAGAATCCAGAAACCTCCATGTAGAGAGTCTTGAGCAACATGGCAAAGGTAAGACAGGAGAAGAAAATGTCGAAAACAGAACCAAAGCAAAGGAATTTGGACAGAGAACCAAAGTAGGGTAAACTTCCTCAAATAGCAACCGATGCTAAACAAAGCTGATAACCAAGCAAGGTTATGATGCTTGTGACAATAAAGAGGTGCTATCCAAAACCAAAGACAACAGTATATGACAATCCTACAGCAAAAGCAAAAATAACATCCTAATAAGAAATAGCAAACATACCATTCTAGAAACCTGCAGGTAGAGAGTCTTGAATAACATGGCAAGGGTAAGTCAAAGGAGAAGAAAATGTCGAAAAGAGAAGCCAAAGCAAAGGAATTTGGACAAAGAACCAAAGCAGGGAAAACTGCCTCAAACAACAACCAATGCCATGCAAAGATGATGACTAAGCAAGGCTATGATGCCTACGACAGTGAAGAGGTGCTATCCAAAACCAATGACAGCAGGATATTACAATCCTATAGTAGAAGCAAAAATAACAACCTAATAAGAAATAGCAAACATACCATTCCAAGCAAAGAGCTTAAGGTAAAGTGAATTCATAATGGGAGCTAGTTACACACCATGGAAGTGCAACTCCACCATACCATTGAGATACACCTAGACTTTTCTCCAACAACCAACTAAAAAGGAACATAGATATACCCTAGAAACATGCCATGAGAGAATCAATATAAACACTTGAGAACCACATCCTTAATGTGATATTGGAGGAGGAACCTAGCATGGCAAGTAGGCAGTCTAACGAGTTATTCCCAAATCTGGCCACACCTACCTCTCTATCCAGCCAATGCTAGCCACACAAAATTTCAATTGCAGAGCGACCATTATTAGCCAGAACAATGAAGCCCACATGCAAGATGCAGCAAACCCTAACACAACCCTGCCACCTGGTATAAACAATGAAGGCAAGTGGCAAGGATAAATTAGCATAAATTTTTTATGTGACTGATTACTAGAAGTGTATGATGATACCATGGATATTACCAATTACAACCATCTTCTTTCAGGTTCCACTACTAATATATGATTGAAATAATTTTTCCATTGACACACTTGATATTCTTGATATTAAAACCTACTGTTCGTGTATATAATTCTGGATTATGTCCAACTGTTTCAGGCATGTAAGCTTAGTGAATAATCCTTCCTCTTTAATGTCTTGGACACCTATTAAAATTTCCATAGTATATGTTTTCTAGATAACTAAAACTATTAGTTATGTCAACCCACTACAGAAACTATGTAAGTTTGACTGCTCTTGTACAATGCACAGATGATAGTAATCATAGTGCTGATCTAGAATTTTGTAGTGCATTTCAAGAACAGTAAGGCAATTGGGGTGTCTTGTCAAAATATAGGCTTCCAAATCAAACCATGCAAAAAATGAGGGTATTTATACTATTAGTATAAACAAACCAATAAAAAAGAAACAGGAACAGTTTGTCGTGTTAATGACAAATTTCTTCTGAACAATAAGAAAGAATTTTGCCTACCAATCATGAGGCATTCCATCTTCTACTCTTGCTTCATAGTTAAATGGCCCTTTTAGCTCCACATCAAGCTCCTCTAACAGATTTGTAAAAAACATGCAATGTGCAATACTACACCAAAATTATGTATGTCATAAAAGCAAGTTGATGAACAAGGGTAGATCAACGAAAAGGTATGCTTGGGGCATGGCATCTAAATGATTATGAAGTTCACGTTCTAGATGTATCTATCGGGGTTCATATTTCCATACAGACCTGTAAATGTCTTGTCAGGCATGCAACCCATCTTTCTGCATACTGTCAAAAACCAAGACACGCCCACTGCAACATGTGCAATTTCTTCTTCTGCAATGCGTTTGAAAATATTGGATGTCCTGTTATCGCCAAGGCCAACCAATTTTTGTACAATACTAGGTCCAGCATCAAGACCTATGGCCTCCTAAGACAATTAATATAAAGTTATTGGATACTGGAGAGTTATCATTTGCTCCAAAATAAACAATTGTTTGCCACCAAGCTCAGATGACTGGAATATAACTACGAACTTGGAGGGTTGTAAAGGGTAACCTAAAATAATAACAGTTAATATAAAAATCTTGAACTTAAACTTCATTCTAAATGAAAGAACGAGATCATTTTCCACACATGACCTAGAAACTCCTAGGATTTTCTTCTAAAACCACTACATCATCAATGACAATGTGGTTTTATTCTTTCACTGTTTTACATGTGTCATGGGATAGCATAACATTAACGTAATTATGAAGCATTTCACTTTCAACAAAAACATGCTACAATTTTGATCAAAATATTGATTAGGAGGAAAACTTTCATCATTTTTCATATTCAATTCCCCAAGCATTTGGCAAAGAATTCATTCTCAACTTGAACAAACATGGAATGAGTGGTTGTATCTAAAACCTTTTTAGTCGGGTGTTTTTTGACAAGAAGTTCACAATCCTAAATACCATCACCACTAATGCTCTGAAATAAACTATTAATCAAGACTGAAGAACTTGATTTTTCATCCACTTGGGGCCTGATCTGGTCTTTAATGCGACCAAGATTTCAGAGGATACAAATTATACTCATTCTCCCAAGAGTTATTTCCGTCATGGATTCAAGGGTTACTTGTTGATTAGATAAGGGTCGATTCTCACCACCTACATGTAAAATAGAGGCTGAATATATCTCCTTGTATTTACACCTAGACCAGTGACCAATTAAATAAGTGATTTGAAACCATTTTACTCCCGAGCTATCAAATTGTTGAGTGTAACCCTGAGAATGGGAGTCTTCATTATTATGAGCAATATGATCACTTTCATTTTGACGGGGCTTACATAGAGTTTTCAATTTGGGTTTTTTCATTAACTATGACTGAATCACCCTAGGGAAAAGACATAGACACTTGTTTTTCTCAGTAATTCATCGGTAAAGACTGAATTTTCAAGTTCGAGAGCAGAGGTAGGGTTAATGTCATGAGGAACATCATGAACTTCCTTTTGGGAAGTGTCATTCTATTCAGGAAGGGTTTCTTCAAAAACATTTCTCATAACAAATTCATCCTAGTTATCCCTAACAGGTTCAAATTATATTCTATAAAGATGTGAATCAACTCGAAATGCCATAATCTGCGAAAAGGGAAATCTGAGGCCTTTTGGACTTAAACTTCATTCAAAACTAGGAACAAAGGGGATATTACCCACATATAGTTTAGTGCCCTCAGGAAGAAGAGGATAGTCCTGGTCTTCAACTGTCTCTTGCTCCGCTTTGCTCTCTGTACCAATTGCTACATCTGGTTCTTCCTCCTGAACCGCTTGAATCCCCCCCAATTGCTCTTCCGATTCTTTTCCTTCTGAAACTCCTGATGCAGGGGGGGCTCCTCGAATTCTTCTTCTGCTTTCACCAAAGGAATATCCTGTGCCTCCTCTACCACTTCTGCCGCCACTGGTGAATCCTGTGCCAATGATCTAATTCTTAGGACCTGCCTCCACGCTGCTAGCTCTGCCGATTCCTCCTCTGCCTTAGTTTCCATTGCCTTTGCTGGTGGTTCCAAACGGGGTTAACCACTTTGCTACTCTCTCTATGGCCTGTGTTCCATGGTAATTACCTAAGCTGTCTCCGCTACTTTCAATTCATAAAAACCAGGGCTGACACATAAATTCCCTCCCTATTTGGGTACTAAAATGAATATATAATAAAATAAAAAAGGCTATTTTGGGTAGTTGTCATTGCTTAAGCGACGACTAAAATGGATGTGTAATAAAAAATAACTATTTTGAAAAGTTGCCATCGCTTACTCTGTCGCTTAAGAGACACTCTCCAACGTGCCGTCGCTTAACCGACGCTTGTGGCCACTTTTTCAAAAAAAAAATTATCTTTGTGATTTTTGGTAGGTTTAAAAAAGAAATCCACGCGCTGTCGGATTTTGGATCGAAATGTAGTAGTGTAGAGAAGCTCATAGGTTGCTTATACATAAACGATCTTGTAGGTTTTCCTCGAATGTAATCAGTCCTTGTGAAGCTCGTACGTTATCCTTGGACGTAATCAGACCTGATGTGATTCTATGCTAGAAATGGCAAGAGTGAAGTTTGAGTACTTCGGGGAGAAGCTTGGTGTTCTCAAAATCGAGGTTCTTTCCAAGGGGAAGTGATGAGTCCGTGAGCCTTTTTGACATGGTGGTAGGATTGGTTCCTCCCATGGTCAGATGTAAGTGTTGTGCCTTTTTGACATGGTGGTAGGATTGGTTCCTCCTAAGGTCAGATGTAAGTGCGGATCCCTTCTAACATGGTGGAAGGATAGGCCTCCCATGGTCAGATGTAAGTTTTGAGCCCTTCTGACATGGTGGCAGGATTGGTTCCTCCCATGGTTAGATATAAGTGTAGATACTTTCTAATATGGTGGCAGGTTGGGCCTCCCATGGTCAGATGTAAGTGCTGAGAATTTCTAACATGGTGGCAGGCTGGGCCTCCCATGGTCAGATATAAGTGTCAATCCTTTCTGACATGGTGACAGGATGGGCCTCCCATGGTCATATTGAAGTGTTGGGCCTTTCTAACATGGTGGCAGGCTGGGCCTCCTATGGTTAGATGTGAGTGATGGGCCCTTTCGACATGGTTTCAGGATAGGCCTACCATTGTCAGATATAAGTGCTAGACGAGCCTTTCTGACATGTTCACCTAGTTAATGTACGTGACAAGACGTGGTAGGATTGGTTCACCACAAAGAATATGTCCGATCTCATATTCATCACGTACATTAATGAGCCAATCATCATACGATACATCATGGAATCAACCAACTCTAATGAAGCATCCCATAGAAGGTTCAATTTCGATGCCATATGTGTGGCTATCGCCTTGCAATACAACATTCTAAATATATTCAAAATCTCCTCTGCATACATTCCTTGATGAAGGAAAATTAAATCTACACTCTTCCACACTTCCATTCCTAATAATTAGTGCATCATACCTATGTCTTTCATATCAAACTCAATAGCAAGTCTCCTTTATGCATGTTTAATGAGTTCACCCTCTCCTGTTAAGAATGGGTAATTGACATAGAGAAGGAGCATCACTGGTCTTCCACCTTCAACCTTGAGTTAAAGGTTTTAAATCCTGTTTACTCTTAGTAAATCCTAGTTTCATCAAGAAGCTATTCATCCTATCATACCATGTCCTTGGTGCCTATTTCAATCCATACAAGGCCTTCTTCAATTTGCACACATTCATCTGCATGTGATGTGTCTCGAATCCTAGTTGTTGTGCTATGTACACTTCTTCCTCAACTACACAATTCAAGAATGCTATATTGACATCCATCAATTGTATCTTCCATCTCATAACTACATCCAATAAAAGTATAGATCTAATGGAACTGTACCCCCCTACTAGTGCAAATGTCTCCTTGTAGTTGATTCCTTCTTTCTGTGAGAAGCTTCTTGCTACAAATATTTCCTTGTATTTCTCAATGATTCCATCTATAACATGCTTGATCTTTTATATTCACTTTGAAGTCACGACATACTTCCTTTATGGTCTCAGAAGTATCTCCTAGACATCATTATTCATAACTAGTTGATACTCTTTGATCATGGAATCCTTCCATTCTTTCTTTTCTATAGCCTCTTTATAGGTGGAAGGTTCCTTGTCAATGATGTCTCACAGCAAGGCCACATAGTTGTTGTAAGTATTTGGTATTTTATTTTCTCTATGCATCCGTTCTGGAGCACCATATCTTTCAGTTTTTTGTGTGATATCCCGTGCCAATGCTAGTTTCCTCTTATGGGAGTCCTTCTCGTGAAGTGTCTCTATAGGCTCTTATGGTTCTATCATGTCATGTTCTGCATGGTATTCTGGAATTGCTTCTATAATTTCCATACCTTGGAATCTTAATCCTTCAGGTTCCTCGACCTCCTCACTAGGTAAACTCCTCGATCAATATTATTGAATCCTAGGAAGTATTTTCAATAGGCCTTTGGTGTATCACTATATCCTATGAATATACCCTTCCTCCCAGAAGGATCGATCTTGGTCCTCTTATCCTTTGGCATAAGTATCTACATTGAGAATCCAAATATTCTAAGATGGATAACTTCTTATTTATATCTTGAGATATCCTCTTCAGAAATATTGTTGTCAAGTACTCGATGAGGATTACATACACAACAGTCCTTGCTACTTCCGCCCAAAGGTGCATTGGATGATCCTAGTCATGTAGAAATGATTTTTTTGCTTCCATTATGGTTTAGGTATTTCATTTTGCAACAAAATTCTAATAAGGATTGTATGTAGTGCTTAACTCCCTCTTCATCCCAAACGCTTCATAGAGTTCCTTGAATTATTCTGAGGTGAACTCTCCACCATTATTTGACCACATAGTCTTGATCTTCCTTTCGGTGTGGTTCTCTACCAAGGCTTTGTACTCCTTGAACTTTATGAATACTTCATTATGTCATAAATTAACTATAAAGGAAACATAGTATACATACCCCTTTAGTGATATGGATGACATGGGCTCACATACATTTGATTATACTATCTCCAGTATTCATTTATCTTTACTTTCACTTTTGGGAAATGTATTCTTTCCATTCTTTCCTTGAGCACATTGTTTGCAAATTCCTTCATGATTTTCCTATATTTCTAGAAGTCTTGAGACTTTTTTTCTTGCAATCAGTAGTTCTTTATTACGCACATGTGCAATCCTTCAGAGCCATAGTTCACTTGGTTGTATTGACTCATGAACCAATGCTTGTTTAGGATATCCCTTTAGTTTGTACAAGCCTTCATCTTGTTCTACAATCAATGTTTCATCATCTATTGTCTTTCCTTTAGGAAACATTAGAACTTGGCCATCAACAAATGCAAATCTCATTCCCTTTGCAGCTAATGAAGAGATAGAGAGAATATTCTTCTTCAACACTAGGACATATAAAAGCATACTTCATCTTTAAATATTTTCTAGATTCTAGCTTATATCAAGATTTTGCACTTCCTTTTATGGGGTATTGATAATCATCTACAAGTTTCACGTTGTGAGATGACTCATGCACCAACATATTAACAAATGATTCTTTGTATCTTTTCATGTGTTTAGATTCCCTACTATCCACAAGCCAATCATTACTTTCATGTGAGATAGTGCCCTTTAGTGATGATATCATCACATACTCTTCATCTGAATCATCCTTCTCTCTTCTGAATATTTTTTTGTTGGTTCATCATCTTCGGTGGTATGAGCATGATGTCTCTTCTTTATGTTGGGACAATATTTTTCAAAGTGTTCCTTTTCATCACAAGTGTAGCATTGGATGCTAGAAGGATCCTTTTTGAACTTCTTTAGTTTCTTGTCCTTCTTCTTTTTTTGATGGTGATTCTCCTACTTATTATAGTTCTGCCTAGTGTGAACAATGAGATTCTTATCTTGAGTTTTTCTCATCTTCTCTTCTTTGGTTACGAGTCGAGTTTCTTCATTTTTGCATTCTTCTCGGATTCAAGTTAAAGAGATCAACTCCGTTCTTACACAGAATCCTTAAATGAATGAGTCCCTTGATCTCAGGAGGCCATTGAAGGTATTCATCACAATCTCTCTTTATTCTACGTTTTCTTCAACTACTTCAAATTGTTCCTTTATTTGAGAAACCCTTGTGAAGTAGGACAATATAGTCTCTGAGTTAAGTATCTTCACATTTTTTAATTGGTCTCTCAATTTCATCTTCTGGTTAATGTTATTTCCTTTGAACATCTTTATCAAAGAATCAAATACTTCCTTCGGTGTCTTGAAAGATGAGACATGGGGGATGCAGTGATACTTAATAGAATCTTCAATGATTCTCTTTTATTTAACCAAGTTCTTCTTATGAGTTTCCTTAACCTCATCTCCCTCTAGCTCTGTAATTTCTCCACTGATGTATTGATCCAAATCATTCTCTTCAAGGACCAAGGAGATTCTGTACGTCCATGCTCAAAATTTATCAACCGCCCCAATCTTGTCCTCAAACTGAGTATGGTGAGTCATCTTTTTCAAATGAGAACCTAAATTTCAAATAGAAAAGATTCAGATATGACTGAGTTGAGGTGTCTGACCTAGTTTTAGAGGTGATTGAACTAAGGTTTGTTAGAGAACCCCTCATTTTCCAAAGTAAGAGTTTGGGAATTCTATTTTGACCAAAAAATGAGCCTCCTTTGGGTGAGTTCCTCAATAAGGTCCTTTTCCGAAGACTGAGGTGGGAACCCTTCGAAACTTGATGTCATAGTTTCTCCTGGCACTAGTGTTAGGGTTAAAAATCAAACTCCTTCAAATATGATTTTGCTTCTACCAAAATATGTGGCCCTCTAGGGAGATTTATCCTATCCCTCTCTTCTTGATGATATATGGAGAGAAGACCACCTTGACTAGGAAGCCCTAGTTTTTGTTGTTGCATAGTTCATTATTTCAAAGAGGCTCTGATACCATGTTATTTTTTCTAATCTAATTAGCTTGATTAGGATCTTTATCTAAAAGAATAACAAGTACAACAAGATATAAAAGATAGAAAATATACAAAAGACGCTAATATTTTTCACCGAGGAAACCATAAAAGGAGAAAACCCTACAAAATTCCTCAGAACAGTTTCGTCACAAAGACTATATCACAAGATGATCAAACCCAATAGGAATAAATCTTCTGTAGCTATCTATATCTCCTCTTGTATCGCTCTCTCTCCTCATGCAAACTTGAGTGAATGAGTGTGAATATAAATGAGGGAGGATTTCCTCGTATTTATACCTTTTAAACGACTGACCTAATACATGACCGGAGTCCACCTCTTATCCTAACGGGGAAAAATTCTCCTAGAGAGACTCCAAAAATATAGTACATGATGTTACACTAGGTACTAATTCCCTGACTTACAATAGAGGTTGTACCTCAAGGTCTATACACAATAATGGCATCATGAAAGGACGCAAACATATCTCTGATGGGGGTACAAAAACATGCAATTATAATATACATTAAAATATCTTCCAAAGTTACAATTACATCAACACATGCAAAAACCCAATGAAATCTATTGGACAATAGCGAAAAGGATACTTCAATATATTTAGGGTACAATTTAGTTTGGGATCCATTACAGTTTAGGGAGGACTCATTTGTTGGTGGATTTCAGTAATTTAGAGTGGGATAGTGATCGCTAGGATCATAAGTCAACAAAAGGATATATTTAAATTCTTGGTTGTGTAACTTCCACTTAGGCTTGTACGAAGCAACAAGCTCTTTCTCTTTCTTCAACAAAAGTATATTATTGAGATGCAATTTATGCTAGCTAGGAATCTTTGTGGCTTTCAAAACTCCTTTTGAACTTTCTATTCGAGCAACAACATTCAAATATCCTCTAGTGTGAAAACCCAAGTTCCATCAAGATCTCCAATGGTTTTATTTGAAATCAAGGAGACAAACACATTGAGCTACTTATGCACTTTTTCAAAAATCTTCTTCATGATTGTGTTCTCAAACAACTATTTTTTCTCTTCAAAAGAGCAAGTTGTAGACATCTTTACAAAGTCTCCTACAAAAGAAAATCTTTCCAAACTTCCCTCTATGTTAGTATTTTAGGAATTTATCACCAAGGGAAGATAGGATCCAATGCCGCCTTTCCTCTCCTATAATGTCACTTTTGTAAATCATTCAATCCTATCCCAAGTTTCTCTTAAGGGGATATGTTAAGATATTTAGAAATTTAGTATTTATTTCAGATCAACTTGTTATAGTATATCCATTAGGAATTTAATGAGCGTTTCTTTAGTATACATTTTTAATATGTTATCTGAAGCTTGATATATTCTTGACATAGAGTGATCCTACAGTTAATCTTGTCCTCAATAGTATAAACCATTGATATGTGGCTTAGTTCCTCATTGGTCCATGGTATCTATTTAAATATCATGGAGGGTCATTTTATAGTTGATCAGTTATGAGAAGCTCATTTCTAACATTCTTTCTTTTGCATAATAGTACAAGCTCAAGTAACGATTTGGGCGGATCCATGGAGTGTTTCCCTCTTTGAGAGTTTAAACAAGATAAAAATATTAGTAAGTTGATCTATGATCAATTTGTGTGAGAATTTTCTCAAGGTTTTCAATCTTTTATAAGTATCCAATATTAATTGAACATACCAAGGTATCAGTGTCTAGTGGTTTTTGGAAATATGTAGCTTTGTCCATGGGATGTGAGACGAGAGTGTGTTTGTCTAGCTAGAGAGTGTCATTCAGCTTAAGTTGTGACACAATAACTATCACATTAATATCTATTGATAGTGGAAGATATAGTTTAATGGAATGTATGAATCTTATGATATGAAACGACACTTTCATTCTGATATGTCTATAAAAGACAATGAAAAAGACAACACCCTTCATTATGATCTCTTATAACATTGTTGTAGTATGTATGATTCAGTATCCCACTACATATTCTTGAAATACATTAGCCAAATAAGTTAGAAAAAATACAATTCAATACCTCAGTCTCAACATTAGTTTGAAGCCGAACATGTGGACTTAAAAGAGTGATAACCTATTTTTTTGTGAGATGATGTCTTCTAGAATGTGTAATATTGATGCAATATTAAACAATGGGGTGTGTGGATGTGGAAACCCTAGAGGAATGAAATGTCATAAGAGATGTCTATTTTGAAGGGGAGAACCAAGATGGCATTAAGCCTTTTCTTAGTTTGTGTTAGTGAAAACAGAATGTTGAAAATTTAATTGAAAAGAGGAGCTATGTAGCAAAGTAACTTTATGACAAAATAACTAAAACTAAATAAACTAGAATTTAGTTGAATTATCAATGATCTCAAACTAAAATGAAGACTTTCACTTGAAATTCACAAAATATTTAAATTTACTAATTATGTGTCTGAAAAGCATGACTAGACAATTGATGCCAATTTTCTTAAATGTTATCTACCAAACTTGCTAGATAGAAGTGGTTCTCAAGCTTAGTGCATAATGGCATTAGCATGAAGAACAACATTATAGTCATGACACCCTTATGATTCGTTAACCCCTTTTTTAAGAAACATATAAATTATAATCCCATTTTATCCAATCTATCTATATCGTTCTCAAAGGTACTAAAAGCTATGGCAATAATCAATAGGGTTATTGCGATGTGGTCTTGTTTAGATATGGATCGTGCATACCTTTAAATACTTGTAGTTATGTCGAAACCATATTATGAAAAAGTATAATTTGTTCTTTATTTTGTAATACTATGAAGGTATATTTATGACATGAATTCGTGAGGGGAGCCATAAAGTTGTTATCGAGACTTTGGAATAACAAATATACTATGAGAATGTGTGAAAGAGAGAGAATTGTTCCTCTATCCTTTGAAATAAAGAATGGACGGAAAAATAGGCTTAAAGGCGTAATGAAAAATCAAGTGGATTCCTTTATGTTTAAAGGAAAGTTATATATGATACCCAAATATATTTAAACGGAAGAAATAATGCATAACTGAATTATTACATTAGGTCAAATCTAGTGTAATACATAGAAATAGCCTTGCTTTATATGTAAATTCAGGATTGGGTATAGTTAACTTTGACAGTGTAGCCTTCCTTTATATGTGAATTCAGGGTTGGCTATAGTTAACTTTGAGAGTGTCGTGGGATTATTGCATCCAAAGTAGTCACCTACTCTATAGCCAACTCTCGAGAGATGTTAAAAAGTTACTAAAAATTAAAATAAAGTAGAGTAGATGTAAAACAAAGTAGAGTAGATGTAAAACAATAAACTTCTATGGGCAACTCTTGTAAATATAGATCAGAATGATACCTTTAATTTGTTAGAAATGGTTTATATATTTTATTTTTTATTTGTATTTTTATAAATGGTTTACTTCAGTCATTTAAGTATATATTTATTTATATAAATTAATATATGGATTGAATATTTATAAAAGTGGCTATTGATGGCATTAAATGTTAAAAATAATATGAAGTTAACTTCACTATGGTAGTATTCTAGTTTTATTTTTACACCATAGGTAGTTTTATTTGATATTTTGGGTGGACAAAAATTTATGTTTTTTCTAGATTGCAAGAATATGAGACAAGCGTATTGTCGAGATTTGTTCTATGAGAGTGGTTACAAGTTCAAAAGAAACAATTATTATATATATATATAAGTACTCCTAGCTGATGTGTGGATAACTAGCCCTTTGTGACACATAACTCATTTAACTAAAATAAGGCTAGAACAAGTAACTTATCACTTAACCTATTGTTTGACTTTTTAGAATAAGAGATGGAGTCAAGAGTGCAACTACACATATCTAATAGGTTTTTCTTACCACGTTTTAATTACCACATTCATCTAAATTTAATTTAATAGTTGTATCACTATTTGAGTTAATGCATGGATAACTTATAGCTGATGAATGGATAGCGAACAGTTCATGGCAGATAACTAGAGATAACACACACACACACACATAATAGTAATAATAGTAATAGTAATAGTAATAGTAATAGCAATAAGTGATAGTTATTAAATGGATAATAATAAGAACGTGGGTGATAACATGTAGCTAGGCATGGATAACTCAGAGTTGAAATGGTTTAACTAAAAGAATACCAGAAATAAAAAGAATCCAAAGTGTCTTTGGTTTCATCATTTTCTCTCAACCATTTGATCCCTAACGATGTGATCTAGCCACAAATGATGTGGGTGTGCTAGTTATATAATAGTTAATATATTAGTTATCCAATATAACCACAATTAGAGTTGAATTTAAGCTAATAGTTGTAGAAGATCATTGGAGTTAAGCTACTAGCTGTATCTAATATTTAAGTCAATAGTTATCCAATATAACTGTGATTAGAGTTGAAATTAAACTAATAGTTGTATCTAATAGTTAATTTAAAAATTAATATATTAGTAAGTGTAATTCAATTAAAATTCATTATTGGATTTGAAGTCAAACTAATAGTTGTATCGTAAAAGGAATTAAGATCATAGTCAAGTGTCTAATAATTGAATTGTTAAAGTTGAAGTTTAATTTTTAGAACTATCACGAACCTTATTTATGTTATCTAAATTTTTTTTTTGAAATTTTTAATTATGAATTTTGGACTACACCCATAAAATCAATGAACAATACACTTTCTCATTTTCCTCCATATATGAAAAAGCATAGACTTTAGTTCACACAAAAATTGTAAAATATATATAAGTCTCTAGCTTAATAAATCAAATAGTTGAAGTTGAACTTTAATTTTTCCAACCCATAGTTGTATCTAATAATTAATTTAAAAGTTAATTTAGAGTTCAACTAAAAGTCATGATTGGAGTTGACATTAAGCAAATAGTTGTATCATCAATGGCATAGTTGAACTTGAATTTTAATTTTTACTAATTGTAATTATTAATCTAATACTTGTATCTAATAATAGAATAGTTACACTTGAATTTTAATTTTTACAAATTGTAATTATTAATCTAATAGTTATATCTAATAATGAAATAATTTAACTTGAATTTTAATTTTAGTAATTGTAATTATTAGATTTTAACTAAGCTATTTTTATTTTTTTTAAATTATTAAGAATAAATTTTGAAAAAATACAATAAAATCAATCTAAACATGAATTAAGTCATACACCAAATTTGAGTACAAAAGATCACACTTGTCAAAACTTAGGCAAATTGCTGAGAATGTAATATTTACAAAGGTCATACACTAATACTTGCAAAGGTCATACACTAGATCTATGTGAAGGATTAGATCACGTTGGTGTTTCACGCTAAGGATCTTGTGAGGGATGCTGAGATTCACAAAGTTTAAATGTGTTTCTCTTCCTTGTTTCTCTTCCTTATAGGTTACTTCATGGTTATATAACCAAGAAAGAAACAATTGGTTATAAAATATAATTCAAACTGTATACAACCTACACTACCAAGATCCACTTAGTAGTTACCAAGTGGGTGTGTGCAAGAAGTTGAGGGGCCTTTTAGATGCAATTCAACTTTTTAGGAACAAGCTCACGCTACATAGAAAAAGAACGCGCTCCTCTTCCATAGCACTTGGAATAGTAAATTCGAGCCTGACATGTCAGCAGACATGTAGGCTAGGTAACCATAATGCGCATGCGTTATAGAGTTACAAAACGCACACGCGTTTTGTAACTCTATAATGCGTGTGCGTTGTGCAAATCTATAAAAAAAAATAAAAAACACACAGTCCCGACCGAGAGTCATTTTCACCAAACAGGAGCACGAAGACAACGGCCTCCCTGTGCCATAGGAGCTTGGAAGAGTGCCCATTCCTCGATTTGAAGACAAATCCTCCGGTGAATCATCATATTAACAAGTAATTCATTCACTCATAGCTTCTTCTTTTTTCAATTAGATACTTAAATTACCATTTTTTATTTGTAAATGCAATAAAAACCATAAAAAAATAAACAACCATCTCATAGCCAAAACACCAACCAACCAAAGATGATGATATGCCAATGCCTTCCCCAAGACTAAACACATAAATTGATCATATACAATTTGACACAAATGTTTCTAGGCAATGCCATTGGAAAAAACCCTATTGACATGCATTATGGAGGAAGACTAAACTTTTTATTTTCTTTTTTCCTCATAAAAAACAATTTAGATGCTATTCTAAATCTAATCAAATGAAACTCTCAAGTACATAAAAAAAACATAGAATAGTCAATAACCCAAACAATTACATGACCAAAAGAGCCTACCCTTCAAGAGAAATTCACCAACAAACCAAATATTGCCTAAAAATCTACATCATACGCCATACATATGAATTAAGGCCTTTAAAATTACAAGCAAGCCAAAATTCCTAGAGATTGTGAAAACCATAACCATTAGAAAAAAAACCACTCTCACTAGAATCTACAAAGCATAAACAAATATCTTTTGAATATGACTGGGAGCATAAACAAGCATCTTTTCAAAAAGTGATGAAAGAACTCGTACTCTCTATAGAACCATGGACAATTTCATAATGGCATTCCCTATTAATCTACCCATATAGAAGAAATATGGAACAATGAACAATTCCTCCTTTCCTGCCAAAATCCAAACCTTAAACGAAAGACAAACCTCTCAACAAAATTCAAATCATCTTTCTAAGTTAGCGCAACCATCTTTGTAAGCGAGAACAAGTTATATCCAATTCTTACTTACTCATTAATTTAATGTAGTCACAAGTTGAACGAAACTTACATTTTAATTGTGAAATGTTTAATCTTAAGTTTAAATAAATGTATGTAAGTGAATTTGTCATTAAATTGCTAACTTGAGTTTGATTTAATACATTTTGAATTTTTAAGAGACGTCATTATATGCCATGTATATGTTTCTAATGATTTGCTTATTGATGTTTTTTTGCAGTTGCTGCAATGGATCCGAATGCCATGATTCTGATTGAGCTTGCCCGCTTAAGGGGCATCAGTGCCTCTTTTCATGGCGGCGATGAGATTCGACGCTCACTTGCATCCACCATGGATGCTATTGTTGACACTATTTCGTAGTCAACAAATATACTATATGATATCACATCATATAGAGAGAGGAAAAGAAGAGAACAAGAGGATGGATTGGACTATGTGGAAATAAGAAGGCTAAAAATAAAAAAGGAGGAATTTTTTGCATTATTCAGGGATCCTCAGACTGGAGAAATCCCAAATGCAAACCAGCCACATATATCCATTGAGTGGTGCATATACCAACCATTTATCGATAACTGGATGGATAGATGGTATATGGTCTTTGATTTGCCACCGCATAACAACAGGGAAACGCCCCTGTATTTCCTTCGAAAGATGTATGCGGAGTTTGTGTTGCATAAACACGTGAACTATTTTTCTTACTTGGAGTTTCAGGGGATTGGTGGGGGGATTCCCCAAAACCGACCCAATGCAAGGGTCCAAGACCCTAATCGCCCTATACTTGCACCTTGTACGCCATTGCATGGGCCAGATGTCCCACCTGTAACTCGTGTAGTTGCTGAGACACGGAATGTTTTTTTGACACTGGCACGAGTGGTCCTTCGCCATAGCACTACTCTTCAGCAGATGGGTGGGGATGCAGGACCTAGTGCAGAACCATCCACTGGTGCACCACCACCTACTGGGCCATGAGGATCTAGTGCAGGACCATCCATTGGTGCACCACCACCTACTGGGCCATGAGAACCATCCACTAATGCACCACCATCGGCACATCCCCAGCAGAGTTCTGATCCTCACGAGTGCACATCGTGTGGTCGTCCCTACTATGGTATTTCCATAGATGTTGCGTTCAGTGGTTTTTTGAGTTAGGTATGTAGATCTGGTTAATTTTTATAGATTCTTCATTTAGTTTCTTCTTTGTACACATATATATAGTTTGAGATTTAATATATTAATTTTGTGAACTTGCAGTTGTTGCGTTTTGACGCGAGAGACCCCCTGGACTTTAGATTGGGGCATGGAAATGCAGAGACCGATTCCTTTGTTGGTGGAGGGATCCATGATGGTACAGGCCCATCTGGTTCTATTGAGGTAAACATTCTAAAATTTCAATTTTTCAATTATGCTTGTCAATAATTTGTTAATTTCCACATACTTTACATGTTAGTTCACTAATTCTATCTATGGTCTAATATTTACAATTATTAAACTTGCAGATACCAGATTCGTCACTGGGTGGAGAGATCCACGAGACACATCATGGTACCCAGGTAAACATTTTAATATGGTAAACAATTACAGTTGTCGTTTTTTAAATACATGTACATGTTTGTTGAATTATGCATACATCTAACTACATGAGTTCACTTGCTGATTGTAGGCACTGACCCAAACATCTGGGCCATTTCCTGTAGATGCATCTCCTCCCATGCCTTCCGTGGACAAGGGTCGTGTGTACATGAGGCGGTACACTCCAAAAAAGACTCGAGCTGCCCACGGCCATGGAGTTTTTGAGCCCATGGTAATGTATATCCTTCGATGATATTTGTTGCTTAACTTGAAATCCGGTGCATAATTTGTTTTTGTTAATGTTTGATTTGCATGTTTACTGCATCAGGAGCTGGAGTTAATGGAAGAAAGTATAGCATGGATGGTTGATGCAGCAGTTGATGCTGCTTCATCAATGGCAATTAGTCACACTGAGGTATACCTAACTATTTCAACATCATCTTGACATAGTTTATTATTGTTGTCTATTGTTTATTCATTCATGTCTAACTATTTCAACATTTAGTGATTGTAGGCCCCAGTAGCAGGAGTAGTTCCCACCCCCCCTGTTTCGACCACAGTTGAGGCACCAGCAGCAGGAGCAGTTCCTTCCCCCCTTCGTTCTACCATGGCTGAGACCATGGTAATGTATATCCTTCGATGATATTTCAACTCATTAATTTGATATAGACATATAGTTTATTATTGTTGTCTATTGTTTATTCATTCATGTCTAACTATTTCAACATTTGGTGATTGTAGGCCCCAGTAGCAGGAGTAGTTCCTACCCCCCCTGTTTCGACCACAGTTGAGGCACCAGCAGCAGGAGCAGTTCCTGCCCCCCTTGGTTCTACCACGGCTGAGACCATGGTAATGTATATCCTTCGATGATATTTGAACTCGTTAAGTTTATATAGACATATAGTTTATTATTGTTGTTTAGCTAGACATAGTTTATTATTGTATTTTATTGTTTACTCATGCATGTCTAACTACTTCAACATTTGGTGATTGTATCCACCAATAGAAGAAGTAGCTCCTGGCCCCCCCGGTCCGACCATCATTGATGTTAAACCAACGGCTCCGTCTGTGACACAAGGAACTGAACTCCATCTATCATTGGATGTTGTTGAGGTGAGATGTCTATTGATGACTAATGGTTTCATTCAATTTCCAACAAGATGTTGATAGGTTCTGAGTTAATTGAGATATGGTATTGCAGAGTCCGGCTCCACTGAGGAGGAGATATGGTATTGCAAAGTTCGGCTCCACTGAGGAGGATCCATCGACGCACATTGATCCCAGAGATGAGACTAGTGGATCAAAGTCGGGAAAGAACAAGAGGAAGCTTGACTTCTGATACATGCATTATAGAATATATGTACATTTGCATACATGTGCAAGTGACTT
>LPNX010496857.1:17992-19007 GCA_001517045.1 Pseudotsuga menziesii | reverse complement strand
GTTTGCAAGCTGATCACCAACTAGTTGTTGTAGTCGCTGCATGTACTGCTCATGCTGCAGTTCTCCTTCATGTTCTGGAGGTGGTGGTAAAACCATGTTTGCAAGTTGTTTGTCAACTAGTTGTTTTATTATATTGTGGAAGTAAAACCAATATATTGTGGTAAAACCATGTTTGCTAGGGACCCCTTTCTGTTCCTGAGCTTCATCTCTGTGCCAACCTAATTCGACGGGGTTACCAGCTTGTAAATCCCTGTGTATTTGGACATTTACAATTCGTGCTTGCATAGGCTGGTTCGACGGTTGTACTGTTTTCTTTACTAAAGGAGGTCCAATTTTCTAATCAAGCATGTTGTTGTGGTTGTCTCCAAATTCTTTTAATGCTTGTGGTATCGAATGGCATTAACCCATAGCATTCGTAGTGTGATGACCACATTTTGCAACACTATTTATTCATAAATTTTCATGAATTATTTGTTTATTATTATTAATTATTGAAGTCACAAAATCTTGAAATTAAAACGTTATGTGCGGGTGCAACACTTTAGGGGCAAAAATTAATGAAATCCTTGATTTCTAAATATAAGATAGTAGAGCTTGATCCTATCTAGTGCACCATATAGTTTTATTGGGAAATGGTGATGGAAATCAAAAGTCATATAACAAACAATCGATGTATCTATTTTCCAAAAATGATATCTGTCATTTAGAAAAATAATTATAAATAAATAAAACATAGTTTTGAAGGAAAAAATTGCATATTCAAAATCGTAAGATTGTACTCTACAATATCCTAGATTTTCATAAAAAATATTGTGTATGTCATAGAAAAACACTCCATCTAAACTGAGCATATTGATAGAGTTCTAAAAGACAAGCAATAGCCATGGTTTATTTGTCCTAGCCAATAGGTTTGGTAGTCCAAAGCTATTTCCGAACATAATGCCAAACCTTATTCCCGTCGATTATTTTAATTTTAAACTAATGTATATGCGTTATAACGCATATGCGTTATAGC
>LPNX010496857.1:2992-12992 GCA_001517045.1 Pseudotsuga menziesii | reverse complement strand
AAATGCAAGCCTTGGTATGTTAGAATCAATACCATTCGGAACACTTGTTGTTGTAGATGCCACATAGAGTTTGACCTATATTACCATACATTTGCACATATACATTGTTTTTTGCATCCTAACCATGTGAAAGAATGCCCAAGTACAGTACCGCCAATGTCATCCGGAGATTTCATCCATAGCATAATGTGTCCGAGGCAACATGGGTAGACACATTACTTAAAACAATGTGTAGACGGTTCTTGCAACAATTGTGGTGGGCTATAATTATGGAATGATTGCATCCATGAAAGTGAAGATCAAGCATTTGAGAATTCAATTGTCGAGAAGCAGAACTATAAGTATGAGACATATCAGCTACATGATGGGAAAGACAACAGGAAGATTAAATTGGTGACTTCACAGGTAAATGGTTGAATATTGACATATTAATATTCATGTACCAGGTGCGATTATGTGATTTTATTCTAGAGCTTCCTGGAAATATCCAACATTACATTCAACTTGTTGATATGTCACGGTGGCAAGATGAGCAATTCAAAATATGCCGAGACACCTTCCCTCTTGGAACAATACTGTCAGTGGTTGATTTTGTGGAAAATTACACCCTACAACCACAAAATGAAATTCAAAGTCAATACTATCACTCAGAGTAGGTGAGCATAATGGTGCATATCACGTATCGACATGGGCAATATAGCAATGAAGAGAAACGTGTGATACTGAAATAAAGTCACTTCTACATAAGTGACGACCGGACCCATGACATCCATTACGTGAAACATTACTTTAAATTATTCTATGATCATGTGATAGCTATGGATATACCATTTTATCGTCATTTCATTTGGTCAGATGGTTGTGCTGGACAGTTCAAGAATGCACGTGTATTTGAATGGTTGTGTTTGTTGCACATAAAATACAAGGTGCCACATGTATGGAACTACTTTGAAACTGGTCATGGAAAAGAAGAGCACGATGGTGCTAATGCATGCATTAAAACTACCCTTTGAAGGGAAGAGATGAATTTTACAGGTTCTCACCTTCGAGACGATGCATCTATAGTTGAATGGTGTGCATCTATCATGGGAGAACAAGCAACAAGGAAACACGTAGTGCGAAAAATATTCTGGGAGGTGACAAATGTGGACCGATCACAAACACATCGGGTGAACATAGTGCATGGCACTCGACAGTTTCATTCAATTAGAAGATCAGACAACCTGACCCTGCAAATTTGGACAAGATTGAAGGCTTGCTTTTGCAGTTCCTGTAGCATTGGTGACACTTAGAACCAATTTCAATGGGGTTAATGAAATAGACCATTTGGAAGATGACCAGACACATATTTCTACATACTATGATCACATATTGGATATCATACAAGCAGGTACATGAGTAGTACCTAAATAAGAAAATGCATTTATGTATTGTTTACTCGACCTATGTAGAATTTAATTTATGTATAAATTAGAAATGCAAGTCCTTATTTACAAAATGTATTGTTAACACAACCTATTTTCTTTTTCAGGATAGATATATGCACTGGTTTCCCCAAAAAAATAATGAATGGGGTTCTGACTATTGGTTGGCACATTGCTTATAGGGGAAATAAACCATTCTCGAACTTGTTAAAGATGATGAAAATATTGAATTCCCAGCCAGCTCAATGGTTATAAAAGGGGAGTACTTGACACTTGCAGCACAACAAAAAAGGAAGGGTGGGTATGTATATCAAGATTATAGACTAGGAGCTATTGTATACCAGTTCACCAACCTAGTAGTTGGTATAAACATCAAGCTGCGTACACTTGGCCACAAAAATAGGTCACATGTACGATACTTGCTACCTCATATAGAGCATGAAAGATTGATGGACACCATCAGCACCAGAGAAGGTTCGGATGGCCTACTTGTATGATTGCATTGTCAGGTGCGTTATTTAACCTTTAAAGTGAATTCTGAAGCACAATTTCAATTATTTATCCTTACTTTATTCACGATGTAATAAACCTATGATTGACAGATACCATTCACAGACATAATATTATTTAGAGGATACTGGACACTATAAACACGATTGTGCAACCTCAGGTGAGTTATCTATAAATCATGTTTGCACATTTTCATTGGGTTCTCTTTTCTTTCTTATGATGTTACTAATGTATAGCCTTTCGTGTGCCTAGGATACAAACACCATCTATGGCACATTGAAGGCGCCGAGAATGGTGTCTTTAGACTCCAACAAATAGAGTTTGGAAAATTACAAGCTCTCGAGTTGTTGAAATTTACATTTGTTGATGTTTTTAGTTTAATATACATTTAATTACATTACCATGTACAAATCAGAAACCAACTAGGCTTACATGATCAGCAATACTTGCATGCACCAACTAGGCTTTCACGAACATCAATTTGCATGCACCAACTAGGGTTGACAAGGTATGAGATGGAACTAGGGTTTAGTGAGCAATTTGCAAGTTAGGAGAGGGAGCTAGAAACACATTGCCATGTACAAATTAGAAACCAACTAGGCTTTCATGAACACCACTTTGCATGCTATCACTAGGGTTGACAAATAATGAGATGGATTAGGGTTTAGTGAGAAATTTACAAGTTAGGAGAGGGAACTAGAAACAAATGATCACCAATACTTGCATCCACCAACTAGGCTTTCATGAACACCAATTTGCATGCACCAAATAGGGTTGACAATGTATGAGATGGAACTAGGGTTTAGTGAGCAATTTACAAGTTAAGAGAGGGAACTAGAAACACATGATCACCAATACTTGCAAGCACCAACTAGGATTTCATGAACACCAATTTGCATGATATCAATAGGGTTGAAAAATAATGAGATGAATTAGGGTTTAGTGAGCAATTTTCAAGTTAGGAGAGGGAACTAGAAACACATGATCACCAATAATTCCATGCACCAACTAGGCTTTCATGAAAACCAATTTCCATGCACCAACTAGGGTTGACAAGGTATGAGATGGAACTAGGGTTTAGTGAGAAATTTATAAGTAAGGAGTTGGAAATAGAAACACATGACCACCAATACTTACATGCACCAAATAGGCTTTCATGAACACCAATTTTCATGCACCAACTAGGTTTGACAAGGTATGAGATGGAACTAGGGTTTAGTGAGCAATTTGCAAGTTAGGAGAGGGAACTAGAAACACATGATCACCAATACTTGCATGCACCAACTAGGCTTTCATGAACACTAATTTACATGCACCAACTAGGGTTGACAAGGTATGAGATGGAACTAGGGTTTAGTGAGAAATTTACAAGTTAAGAGAGGGAACTAGAAACACATGATCACCAATACTTGCATGCACCAATTAGGATTTCATGAACACCAATTTGCATGCTATCACTAGGGTTGACAAATAATGAGATGGATTAGGGTTTAGTGAGAAATTTGCAAGTTAGGAGAGGGAACTAGAAACACATGATCACCAATACTTCCATGCGCCAAATAGGCTTTCATGAAAACCAATTTGCATGCACCAACTAGGGTTGACAAGGTATGAGATGGAACTAGGGTTTAGTGAGAAATTTGCAAGTTAGGAGAGGGAACTAGAAACACATGATCACCAATACTTGCATGCACCAACTAGGCTTTCATGAACACCAATTTGCATGCACCAACTAGGGTTGACAAGGTATGATATGGAACTAGGGTTTAGTGAGAAATTTACAAGTTAAGAGAGGGAACTAGAAACACATGATCACCAATACTTGCATACACCAACTAGACTTTCATGAACACCAATTTGCATGATATCAAAAGGGTTGACAAATAATGAGATGGATTAGTGTTTAGTGAGGAATTTGCAAGTTAGGAGAGGGAACTAGAAACACATGATCACCAATACTTGCATGCACCAACTAGGCTTTCATGAACACCAATTTGCGTGCACCAACTAGGGTTGACAAGGTATGAGATGGAACTAGGGTTTAGTGAGAAATTTACAAGTTAAGAGAGGGAACTAGAAACACATGATGACCAATACTTCCATGCACCAACTAGGCTTTCATGAACACCAATTTGCATGATATCACTAGGGTTGGAAAATAATGAGATGGAACTAGGGTTTATTGAGCAATTTACAAGTTAAGAGAGGGAACTAGAAACACATGATCACCAATACTTCGATGCACCAACTAGGCTTTCATGAACACCAATTTGCATGATATCACTAGGGTTGAAAAATATTGAGATGAAACTAGGGTTTACTGAGAAATTTACAAGTTAAGAGAGGGAACTAGAAACACATGATCACCAATACTTGCATGCACCAACTAGGCTTTCATGAACACCAATTTGCATGCACCAACTAGGGTTGAAAAGGTATGATATGGAACTAGGGTTAAGTGAGCAATTTACAAGTTAAGAGAGGGAACTAGAAACACATGATCACCAATATTTGCATGCACTAACTAGGGTTTCATGAACACAAATATGCATGCACTAACTAGGGTTGACAAGGTATGAGATGGAACTAGGGTTTTGTGAGCAATTTTCAAGTTAAGAGAGGGAACTAGAAATAGATGATCACCAATACTTGCATGCACCAACTAGGATTTCATGAACACCATTTTCCATGCTATCACTAGGGTTGACAAATAATGAGATGGATTAGTGTTTATTGAGCAATTTACAAGTTAAGAGAGGGAACTAGAAACACATGGACATGTACAAATTGGAAACCAACTAGGATTTCATGAAAACCAATTTGCTTGCTATCACTAGGGTTGAAAAATAATGAGATGGAACTAGGGTTTACTGCAAGCAGTTTACAAGTTGAGAGAGGGAACTAGAAACACATGGCCATGTACAAATAAGAAACCAACTAGGGGTTTATGAACACCAATTTGCATGCTATCACTAGGGTTGACAAATAATGAGATTGAACTAGGGTTTAGTGAGAAATTTACAAGTTAAGAGAGGGAACTAAAAATTGGAAACCAACTAGGGTTGACAAATAACGATATGGAACCATGGTTTAGTGAGCAATTTACAATTTAAGAGAGGGAACTAGAAAGACATGGACATATACAGAATGGAAACCAACTAGGATTTCATGAACACCAATTTGCATGCTATCACTAGGGTTGACAAGTTATGACATGGAACTATGGTTTAGTGACTTCTTTACAAGTTATGAGATGGAACGGGAAACACATGGATGTATGTACATATTGAAAACCAACTAGGGTTTGTAGGGTATGATGTTAGTATTGTAGGGTATGATGTATGTTAGTATGGTATGATGTTAGTATTGTAGGGTATGATGTATGTTAGTATGGTATGATGTTAGTATCATAGGGTATTGTAGGGTATGATATTGTATATATTACACATGCATGCAAAACTTAGTGTTATGATGTTAATGTATGGTATATTACAATGGTATGATTATGTTAGTATGTTATGTTATGGTATGTTATTGTATGTTAGTATGGTATGATGTTAGTGTCATAGGGTAATGTAGGGAATGTTATTGTATGGTAGTATGGTATGATGTTAGTATCATAGGGTATTGTAAGGTATGATATGGTATATTTATTACACATGCATGCATGAATTAGTGTTATGATGTTAGTGTATGGTATATTACAATGGTATGGTATGTTAGTATCATAGGGTATTTTAGGGTATGTTATTGTATGTTAGAATGGTATGATGTTAATATCATAGGGTATTGTAGGGTATGATATGGTATATATTACAAATCCATGCATGACATAGTGTTATGATTGTTACTGTATGTAATTTAGTTAGTGTATGGTATGGTTATGATGTTAAAAAGTTGAGGATAGCCATAATGTTAAAAAGTTGATGAGTTGTAAATTCTTCCTTTAAGTATTGGAAATTCATAAGTTAGCACACATGTGAACCACACATATCATTATATGACATAGGTGAACCAAACATATCATGTTCCAAGATCAGGTCAACCATATATGTATAAATTTGAACCTTGCTTTATATTATATATGTATAGAAATAATGTTACAAAAATTGTCATGCCACATGGACATAATACAAAATAGTGGATCAAAAAGTACATTTGTGTGTATATGAACAAAAAGTTACATCTATGTATCCGGGCCTATACATTTACTCTAGTTACCCCCCCTTTCACTGCCACTTCCAATGTCTTCGGAGAAGTCTAGCTTTCTTTTCTGAGTGCTCATTGGTGATCCCCATCACTGAACAAGAGGGATAGGTTGCATCAGTGGAGACTGCAGAAAAACCAAATTTTGTAAGTTAATTTACCAACCTTTAAAAATTCTATGTATATTTGTTCAAATTCCAAAACTAAAATAACATTTTTACTTATTGTACGTGAGTAAGTAATGGTGGGTCATGGTGCCTCACTAACAACGACCCTGATTGGGTGCTCTTCAAGCATGAATTGCTCACTATAAAGCTGAATAAAAAAATATATATGCCAATGTCAACAAATAAACATGTACCTTGGGGGGAAGAGGTGGGTCACTGATTTGGGTCTCTTCAAGCACCAAATCAAAGAAAGCGATACACAAGCGTACAAAGAAAGCGATACATAAACATACCTACTGGATCCTTAAAGGTGGGTCACTTATTTGGTGCTCTTCATGCACCGACCAAATCAAAGAAAGCGATACATGAACATACTTGCTGGCTCGTCAAAGGTGGGTCATCGATTTGGTGCTCTTCATGCACCGATGCCTCACTAGTGGTGTGCATAAAGTAACATATATGTCAATTTCAGATAAAATAGTGAATCAAAGACGTATACACTACATGGACGAAAAATGATTTTACCAAAGAAAGTGAAACATACATATACCTAGCTGGGGGGAAGAGGTGGGTTGACAACAACCTCGCTTTGGTGCTCTCTAAGAACCACTGTCTCAATAGGTTCCTACATAAATTAACATATGTCAAAGCGATACATAAACCTACAAAAATGTACAAAGAGAAAGCACCAAATCAGGGAAATCCATACATAAACGTACAATGAAAGTAATACATAAACTTACTATGCTTCCTTGTTAGAGGAGGTGTGGAACCAGTTGATCGATTAACTAGGAACGAGAAAAAAGGACTTCTACTTGTATTAGTGAATAAGCTCACTTTTTCGACATATTCATCAAACTCACGTTCCTACGTACAAAAAAATAAATATACAATTAGACAATTTCAAAAAATTAAAAAAGTACATGTTGAATCATTAAAATCACAATTAAAAGAAAGCGATACATAAACGTACTTGCTGGCTCATGATAGGTGGGTCATTAATATGGTTCTCTTCAAGCACCGGTGCCTCAATAGAATCATGCATAAAATAACATATGTCAAATTCACATAATAAAAAGAATCTTAGACATATATACTACATGGACGAAAAATGATGTTTTCAAAGAAAGCGAAACATAAACGTACCTGCTGGCTCGTGATAGGTGGGTCATCAATCTGGTACTCTTCAAGCACCGGTGCCTCAATAGAATCCTGCATAAAATAACATATGTCAAATTCAGATAATAAATAGAATCTTAGACATATATACTACATGGACGAAAAATGATGTTTTCAAAGAAAGTGAAACATAGATGTACCTGGCGGGGGGTAAGAGGTGGGTCGAAAACAACCTCACGTTGGTGTTCTTCAAGCACCAATGGCTCAATGGTTACCTACATAATGTAACATATGTCAATGTTAGATAATACAAAGAAAATGAAACATATACATGATGGATGAAAAATGAATTTTCCAAAGAAAGCGAAACATAATTAAAAGCATATTTAAAATAATACCTGTGTTTGGGGATCTACCTCTACATGAGAGGGAATAGGTTGAGATTCAATGTACTCATCCTGATCACCCTACATAAAACATGTTGTATCAAAATTAGGATGTATTGAATGTTACAATCTCTACTATAAATATGTAAATAAAGTTGACAAATTAACAAGTATGGTTCTTACCCATATTGGTGAAGAACCAAACCCATATGCAATATTGACAGCCGCATCAATGTTATCAACATTGATCGGCAGACTATGTGACTCTGTTGTGCCATGGGACACCAGCTGTATATTTGTTCACCTAATTTGTTAGATAATTAAATAGAAATAAATTGAAAAACAATTGAAAATTGTGATATGAAACAAAATATAATATGAAAATAATGAGTTTTACTTACAAATCGAAGTAATCCATCATCTCGAAATTCTGAAGCAAGGCCATATCATATGCCTCCACACGATGTGCAAGGGTGTCGAGTAACACGATGCTCTGAATTCTCTGCATCTCATGTGTGATCTGTAGATGGCCGGCCTTAGAAGTGCCAACCCCTTGGTCTACATTTCCTTGGACATCAATCCCGTGCTGAAGCAATGTATCTACTAAGTCAAATAATGCCTCCTGTGTATGCTCAATCACATGAGATGCAGGAGGATATAGCTGAGGGGGTTTTGGTGTGCGTGGAGGGTGTGGCACACAGTTAGGATCCGTCCTGGCCCCTTCTATATCTTGGGGCATCCCATGACCAACACCCTAGAAGCCTAAGATATCGAAATAGTTAACATGTTTCCCTAGGATGAATTCTGCATACAAATTCTGAAGGAAATAAAATGGGATGTCCCTATTCCCATGAGGGTCTTCATCGGAGACCATATACCAATGATCCATCCAATTGGCCTTTATATTTGGTTCAACGCACCAGTTTATGAAAATGTGTGCTCGACTGGTGGGTGGAATCAATCCGGTGCTAGCGTCCCAGAATAATAAAAATAATTGGTCTTTTATAATTTTAAGGTCTTTGATGTCTTTATAACTCAATCCATCGGAGTAGTATTGCCTCCTCAATTCTCTCTACGAGCTAATGTTGTACAGAGCTCCTTGGGCATTGGCAATTGTGTTTGTTATTGTGTCCAATGCATTGGCTAAAGACTGTCTCAAATGATCCCCCCCTCTAATAAATGAGCTAAGGTGCCTCAATGATGCAAAATGCACAATAATCTGTGAGTTTCGATCTTGTTCCCCCTCTGGATTTGGGTTTGGGTTCATGTTTGGGTTTGGTTCTGGGTTATTAGAGGGTGGGTTTTCCACATTGTCTTGTTCATTTCTGTTATCTGTTAAGATTTTAAAAAAAAATACAAGTTGTTTTACTTAATCATTCTTTGATTTCATTCAATTTTTTTTATTAAATTTGTTTTAAATAATTAAAAAAACTATGAAATGAAGAAAAACAATAAAGAATTGAAGACTAACTGAAATGGATAAGATAATTTACCTGCCATTGGAGACAATCCACCTCCAACTCGACCTCCAAATCAACCTCCAAAAGCTAAAACACAAATCGCCTCTGCATTTTTTCGCCCATGCGGTTTATCGCTCTCCCAATGCTTCACTGTGCAAATGATATTTGAGGCTCGCAGCCTTTGTTTTGTTTTGTTTTCAATATCACATATGCAATATTTAACTTTTACAAAATGCATATGTGATACTTCCTTATGAACCTTAGCCTTGTGTTTGGGCTCGGGTTATTCCGAACCTACCAGCAATAACGCATATGTGTTCTTGAGTTGCACTTCGAAAGTGCATTTCTGATTTCTTAAGTGGCACTAAAAAGTGGAACCAACTTCGTGCAAGCACCCATATCTATTATTTATGTTGTTTTATCTAATCTACAACAACTATATCCATAGTTATAACGAGATGCTAATTACAAAGTCTTAGAAGCTTTTTTTTATTATAAAAAGCTACTAATGAAGTTAATTTTTGTTAATTTTTTAAACGAGTAATTGAGTGAGTTCCAAATCCATGTCCATCATTACATAACAAGCAACATAAAAATAATTCAAATTTAATCCATTTCTATTTTTACTTATGACAATCGAAAGTGTCCAATTGAATCCATAGATTATATGAAGTGGTAATTGTTATAGCGGATTTCACCACACTAGGTGAATCACACATTGTATGGCT
>LPNX010496840.1:295549-337460 GCA_001517045.1 Pseudotsuga menziesii | reverse complement strand
ATATATATATATATATATATATATATATATAGCTTCTAAAAGTTGATAAAATAATCAGAAATGTATACATGTTTTCAATATAATAGCTCCTAAATTTATTTATTTTTAGTGAAATTTGAAAAAACACGTTAGTAAATAAAAATTATAGTTTTCTTATGTCCTAGAAATTTCAAAATCGCAAAAATAGGGTTCAAAATGAAAAATTATAGTTTCCTTATCACAAAAAAATTTCAAAATCACAAAAAAAAGGATCAAAATGAAAAATGGTGCTATTGATATACACACTTTCTAAAATGGAGGTAAAAACAACGATTAAAATTGACCCCTAAAAATGGGAACAATGTTGGGTTCTTGTCAAGTTGTATATGTTATTCTTGAAACAATTAAACGTGGATAAGGTTGAAGGAGGACCTTATGATCCCCACAAGTTTATATCTAACTAGGGGATATCCAACACGAATTCACCTTATGATTGTGTACGTACCCGTATTGGATTGGGGAAACATAGAAAATAAAGAGAGTTGGGAAGAAGTTCAAGAGGCCTAGAAAGCCTTAAAGGAGAAAGATACATCAGAACAGGTACATGGTTAGAAAATCTGGGTAAAGGAAATGAGAACATATATGTATATAGATCAAGTTAAGAAAGGTTTCCATCCTAACAAGACCAGGACAAAGCCATAGGAAGCATACCAATATTTGGTTGAGAAAGATCCAGATGCAGAAATCCCAAGAGAAGTAGGTGAGTTAATAAAACAATCATCAACTCCAGGGAGACCACCTACCAGATATACACCATATATACCATTAGAGTTTATAGTGCCTTGGATTTTAAAATCATCAACTACAATAGGCCTTGTACTAATTCAAACAGATCTACAAAAAGTATATAAAGACATAAGGAAGGTGGGTGTGCAAGTAATAAATGATTCTACGAGTCAGATACCACCCCCCATAAAGAGGCTTATTACAGTAGCATACCATGTAGAGAACACTTTTAGATAATTTGTGGTTGATCCCAAAGTTCCTGTACCCATTATTCTCAGTTATTATAAGGAAGAAGAGAATACATTAGATTTTAGTCAGTTTGGGAGCTTGGATAAAGTGGACTTATTCAAGTATGCAAGTGTTATGATATGTGCAGAGGTGGTGAAATCAACTAAGACAGAAAGAAAGTTGAGGGAGGCACTCCATAAGGTTGAAGAGTTATGGAAGGTTGAAAAGTGGACTACAAGAGATAAGCAGGTCACTATAAAAGATCTTGAGGAGAAAATCATTACTTTAGGGTCAAAACCAGTTGATATATCTCAAGTAAAATCCTTGATAGATACTAAAGAAAATGAAATAGCTAATTTGAAAAAGCAGTTGAAGGTCCTTAATGTTCATCAATTTCAAACTATAGATCTTAAACAAGTTGAGAAGGGAAAGGAACAAATTTTTGAAAATGTGGTCCAATATAAAATCCTAGTAGAAGAAAAGGAAAAGAAGATAAATGACTTATTAGTAAAAATTTATCCCCTCAAAATGAAAAGCATATCCATCAACCCTACTTCTCCTACTCAAGTAGTGTTGGTGTCTTTTTCACTATCCCGGGTTCATATTTCTCTATTTATCCCACAAAGCCTAAGATATCATACTGATAGAGCATAACCCCATCGATAACACCTGTAAAGGTGTAGTCTCACCCTAGATATCTATGGGGACTACCATAACCAGGTTTTTGTAGTTATGGAAGGGAACTTATTCAAGAATACATCAAGAAACAACTCAACCAAAATGGAGGGATGGATTACCATCGAAACATACACAACAAGAAGGAAGGTCAGTCTTTCGACACATTCACAACATATAAGAATATACAAAACCATCGACGCATTTAGGATATATAAAACATACACATCTAAACCATGGTTATTGTTGACATTCCAAAGTACAAGTGCGACAAACCCAAAGATTCAAACACAATGCATACCAACATTAAATGCACAAATATTCAACTTGGAAACCGATACAGGAAAAAATGGCACAAAAACTCTCTTCATTTGCCATGAGTAATATTTGGAATTCTTTTCGTCTACGCACACATCTTGGATAGTTCTCTCAGAATATTCTTTACAACAAATGGGTTTTCTCTATCTTTCTCATGCTCTCATCCTTTCTTCCTTCTCTATGTTGACCTCTATGTCTATCACATAAGGTTTTTACAATCAGTAAGCATATGTCACGCATCAAGATTCTGCATGAACTCTCGATCTCCTCAATATTTTTCGATTGTCCGCGCACAACTTGGATCGATCCTATATACATCTTACAATTCTTGTTCCAACCGTCAACTATTTCTCAACTAACAGTCGTGAGGTTGTTCTAACTACCCCAATAGACATTGTTACATTAATAAAGGCACTAGTGGCCCCACTTACAATCATGCCCATTCCCAAAAATAGACTATTAGTCTAACTTAAATCATCCTTACATTAATTTTTTTCTCAGAACATGTCGAATTACCGAATTTGACTTACTCTTCTCCTTTTCCCATTGTCGCTTTTCTCTCCTTCTGACGAGATTCTTCACAATTCCAACCAAAACTGGTATTCTCTTTCCTAGGGACAAAATGCCCCCGACACTCACCTATAGTTCATTTCGAGCCACTTTATCCACAGGTTTCTGTTGCGTCCAGTTTACTTTGAAACTCCTAAGAGATCTTCATCACCCCTTCTACTTCTCTCTGCACATTTTCTTTCACTTTCTACATTTGTTAGACAAGTTCAAAATTGATATGTTCTGAAGATTCAACTCTTATCTCTCCCATCCCCTAATGCGCTCGCTCATGGACAGGGTGGATGATTCCTATCACTTTCTCTACTATATCCTGGAGTTATGTGATACATTATGTTTGTCTTTGTTGTTGTCTCTGCAATTTAGCAATCTATTGTTGTAATGTTTTGAAGTCGGCAACCTTTCTGATCTTCTCAAAAGGTGGAAAATTATTCAGCTCATTTCTTATCCCATTCAGATTCTCTTCTGTGGTATGAATCTTCTTGGTAAATTTATCCAACTCCACATCATCCATCAAGGCTTCCCATGACTGAGAAACCTGCACCTATGCTTTGGCACAAATATCCTTGACCTCCTTAATCTTTTGCAGATGTAAGTAAAACTCAACATTACTTCCCTTCTATAGGTGAATATTATCTTTCTCATACCAAAGGTTCTAGTATCGCACCCCTCAATATGGCATAGGAACATCCACTGCTTGGTAGTTCGACGGCTTGACCCATGTAATAAATGATATCAAAATTAACAACCACAAATAGGTAAAAGGAGTATCTTTCTCCTAGGAATCAATAGAATATGCTAATAACTTGTTAAGTAGATAAATGGACCAGTTCATATGAATAGCTGCAACGCACTATTCTGTTGCAACAATGGTTCTGGTAGTACATTGGTTCGGTCCCATAATCCTAAGTAGGTTGCTTGATAATACTTTCGTTGCAAACCGAACAACATTGTCATTGATAGAGGAAATGGAGAAACCTCTCTTATCGCTATATAGGTTTAATTTCTCCTTCATCTAGTTGACTAGTCATGTGTCCTTCTCCTTTCCATAAAATAACGACGTTGGGTCAACCCTTGCAAGATGCAGTCCATTGATTAAATCTATCAGGCCGATGCCCACCGAAATTCATTGATCCATCCAGAGGAAACCTCCATGAAAATAAACCAATTTTTTTTTCACGCATGTATTAAATTCTGATGTGCGACCAAAATGGGTCATGTGCATCAATAGAAATATGCCCAACTTCTCCAGTCCTCATTCCCACTACATTGGAATGAGGTGAATAGGTCCAACTTTAGTTTCTTGCATAGAAGTCATGTACCGCGACATGAAAAGTTCAGGAAACTTTCGTTGATCATGGTCTATGAATCCCATCTTCCTCAAATTCAATAGAATGTCTGTTGTAACATGGACGATTTTCGGGATGGTTGGCTTAACCAGCGGATACTTGGAATTCTTGTTAATAGTTACGCTCGGAGAATCATATTTCCTTGGGTAATGTATGTAGGCAATAGGGTCGCTGACCCAAATCTTGATTCTTCAACATCATGGGTAGTCTTGAATCTCTATTGACGAACATGTCCATGATCAATTCACTAGCTTATTTATTGACGAAATGACTGGTACTAGTCATTATATAACTTTTGGAGGTTCTTCAATGATGGCCATGGGAGAGGGAGCATCAATGCCATATTATTGAACGGTGTTATTGATTGATATAGGGATTACTATAATCAATCAAATGACTTCATCTTCAATAGAGTTGTAGATAGATAGATTGGCTCAAGAAACTAATCAACAGGTTACAAATGAATGAGTAGAATTGCACGCGAAGATGTCATAAGTTTACACATGTAGGAAGTCGTTCAATCACGTGGGTATGCAATAAATGGAGAAGGTGGTGGAAAATTCTCTCATATGGGGAAATCATTCCCATGATTCCAATAAACCACCACTTGGACCATCACTTCACTAATAATGACAACATATAATTATTATGCATTAATGGAATACGTGACCAAAAAACAATCCTACCAAAATCTCATGTTATCTCATCTTAACTTCTTGCCAATTGTCACTTTTGACTGAAGCTCCTCTTATGACAGACATATAGTTTTCGACAACATTTGTCTTGTGACAAAACCCTTCCATTCAAAACTTGCGACAAAAGCTGTATAATATGTTTTTTAAGTCAAGTGAAGTATGACTATCCTGTTAAGGTTTTAGTTGACTCACATTCACTAACCCTTTGAAGGGTTTACCATATAACTTCTGCAACTAGACTGCACCCCCCCTCGATGATACATATGGAAAAATATGGTCCAGCTAATGTGTTCAAATTTTACCAAGATGCTTCGAAAATTTACTGTTATATAGAAGGATAAAATCACCAACCTAAAACTGCTTAAACTTAATATGGTAGTCATGCCAATTCTTATGTCGCTCCTTCTCAACATGCTAATCATATCTGGAAACAAAGCGATATTCTTCCAACTGTACTAGTTGTGACTATCTTTCTTCTGCTGCACCAACATCTATCATCTCAGTGATCACAACAATTCTGAGACTAGGTACAATATATTCTGATGGCATGACAAACTCATGTCCATAAACCAATATGAATGGAGTCTATCCTACCACATTTTTACATTTTGTGTGATAATCCCATAATACTATGGGTATCGTATGATCCCAATCATCTCTTTGAACATTACATATCTTCTTGAATGCATTCTCTAAGATCTTACTAAGTGCTTCGGCATAACCCTTTGCTTTTGGGTGATATGGCATTGTCTTCCGGTGCTGAATCTAAAATTACTCAGTTAATTTTTCAATTAGTTGATTCACAATATTTATACCTTAATCACTTATCAATATCTTTATATATCCAAATCAGGTCACTACTTGGTCGAACAAAAATCTTTTCATGGTCATAGTAGTACAATCTCTTACAGGTGCTACTTCGACCTATCTGGTTAAGTAGTCTATCATAGTGATCATATAACATGCACCCATTCATTTTTTTGACGGGTTACTAAGACCCACAAAATCAAAATCCCATTTATCAAATTCTTGCAAAGTCACTTGTTGTACAAACGACATTTCATCTCGTCGCGATAGTTTTTCAGTTCTTTGATAAATATCATAGCTACGATAATAGTCTCTAGCATATGCATGCAGAGTAGGCCACCAGAGTTCGACCTGTTAAGTCTTGTGCACTGTCAATTTTCCTACATATTAGCCTCTTGCAACACCAGTATGTGCTTCATTCAACACCATCGATCGCTCATGTCCCAAAACACAGCTACAAACTATTTCATATGGTCCCATCTTATACAATTACCCAATGATCAAATGGAAATATGCATCTTTTATAATTAATTGCTTCTTTGTGTTGTACTAAATCCTTATGGTGCATAGACTATAGTTAAGAGATGTACAATATCTCTGTAGTGATCATCAAACTTGTTTACCGAAAACAATTGTGCGTCGGGAAGACTATCGTCGATATTAATACGCTCTTCTCCATTTTCTAACCTCAGTAGATGGTCAAGTCCTGAATTCATTTGACCTAGCTTGATGATAATCTCAAAACAAATTATTGAAATAGGAGAAGTCATCGACATATATTCCCCCCCAATAATGGCTTATTGACCAAATATTTCAATGTAGAATGGTCCATATACATCTTGAAATGTTATCCCAATAAGTAATGTCGAAACTTATGGAGAGTATATATCATATCAAGTTCTTCCCTTTCAATAGTGGTATAGTTATTTTCTATCGTCGACAACTTTCTACTAGAAAATGCAATGGGTGATCAAGAGCACCCTCACCTGGCTATGTGAGTACGATGCCTAGTGCAACAGATGACGCATCGATATGTACATGAAATTTGTTTTTCCATTCTAGAAATAACAATATACGCGTTGAGACCATCTTATCTTTGAGAACATATAGAATCTCTCAACACTACTCATTCCATTGGAATTTAACATCTTTCTTCAACAACTTTTCCATTGGACCTGTAACCTCATCATACCCTCAGATAATTTTTTTATAATACCTCGTATGTCCCAAGGTAGTTCTCAACTATTTAATTGTCGTGGCTGGGGGTAGGTCAACAATAATCAAAATCTTGGTAGGGTCCATCAATTTTCCATATCGACATACCACGTGACCCAACAAGTTACTAAAAGGAGCACAACAAATACATTTCTTCAAGTTCAAAGAAATATGAAACTTTCTACATCGGTCAAGAATCATTCTATGATTCTCAATATGATTTTTCACCAACCCATAAACCCTCCAATAATCAAAGTATACTTGAAGAAATTTATGGATGAAATCTCTAAAAGAAGCTATTGTTATTCTAGAAAAAATAGCGGGGGCATTCTTGAGTCTAAAAGGAATTGCCATGTATTGGAAGAATCCCCACTCTATTGAAAAGGTCATCTTGTATCGATATTCCTTTGAAATTCTTATCTAATGGTAGCCAGAAAATCCATCAATAAATGTGTACACTTATTTTCCTCCGACTCTCTCCAATACTTCATCTGTGAACGAGGTTGGGAATGGATCATGCAGACAAGCATCGTTTAATTTCCATAGGTCAACACAGATGTAGACTTCATGAGTTGTCTTGTCCTAAAACACCATAGTACCAATCCATTTAGATTCCTCAATAGGTTCTATAATGCCTGCATCTATCATCATGTCTAACTCTTCCTTGACCTTTTCTTTATATCTTGGATTAAGTCTATATGGTCACTGCTTGACAGGATTTGCATCAAGCTTCAGGGGAATCTTCATTTCTCCTAGATCACCAATAATCTCCTTCATCTCTAAAAACTTATTAGGGAATCGATCCTGGAATTCATGCAATAAGTCTGTAATTTTCCCTACTATCTCATCATACCAATAGTCTCCAATATTAGCAAATTTTAGGTTTTCTGGAAAGCAAATATTCACCTTTTTTGTTCTGAGGGGATTTAGAAATTTGTCATTTTATAATCCTAATCCTTCCACTGCTTGACTACCCTCAAATTCAATAATATGTATGTCACGTGGATCATCATCATTAGGTTCGCTGGCTACATTATAGAATTCCATCCAATTCTGAACTATTACACTTCTTTAAGGGAAACTCGACATCGAAACAGGTATGTCCTAAAAAAATTCGGTTCTTATAACTTGCAGAGAAGCATCAATCATCAGATTATCATCAGTAAAGCTTAAAAATGTGTGAAACTGGTATATATCTCTTCCTATTCTACAGTCTCTCGTCGCATCTCAACCGATGTGTACTCGTTTCTCGATATCACATCCAAAGTATGTATAAATTGATGAACCCATTCCTATCGCAGCGACGTCTTCCATGTCGCACAAAAATTTTCAATATGATCAACATGATTTGTTAATCCCGTATATTTATGTCTAGTATGAGACATATTTTCTCCAAATATAATTTCTAACAATCGTTGCCATTGAGGCCCTTCTAAAATAGATTGGTTATGAGAAACACACCACCTAGTGGGCGTAGCCTTCAATGCAACATCCAATGCTAGCACACGATGAGGTTCCAACACTTTTTCTCCAAACTCTTTGAAATATGTCTTAGTTAGTAAATCCTTCATATGTAGGTATATCACATACCTTAGTACCTATCCATCGCACAAATTTTGTGATTCTTACACACTCGCATCAACATTTCATGTAGTCAATTCTGCCAGTTCTCCAGATCTTCTCCTGAATCTGATGTACATGATCTAATACTTCGCCAACTCATATTAACATCAGTTATAAAATTTACATAATCATCCATTATAGAGGAAATATTGTAGATACTATCCAAATATCCTTCTTGTCCTTCACTATCCACTTTCTCAACATACCTCTAGCCTTCCAGAGGATCAATTGGGGTGACCGCCCATAGATATGTATCTTCAAATGACAACATTCTCTTTCTTAAATTAATAATTCTTTGATTATCAATATCCCAGTTGATCCTTGAAAGTGCGGGATACAGATTCGTATCATTGATAATGTCTTTGAATTCAAAATATGAAAAGGTTTGGATTCCCTCCACTTCAATAGGAACTTATGTCAGCCGACCCATAGGAAATACCTTCAACTGATTGGCTAAACACAATTGAACAGATGACCTACCAGTGTTGGTTTTCCCATTTTTTCCCAAGTTTTAACTATCTGAATATTAACGTCTAACCCTAAGTCCAGTATGATAAAGTCCATCTCATAATCCCCTATGTAGCCATTCATCCTAACTCGTGACTAGTTTTTGGTATTTTACAAATTTGATTAACTTTTCTTTCTAGTTGCACACTCGGTCGAGGTTATTCGACTAAATATGATATTTCTTCCACTACATTCTTATATTCTATAAGTGCTAAACATATTTTAAAGAAACTCTTCATCTTACTTACCTTCTCTGTTAGATTTCTTTGGAATAACTATTCAAATCTTTAAGGCATCTCCAGGATTAATCCACCATCCAATACTAGGACAATAACAAATGTTGACGACTTATTTATATTGACAAACTCATCTAGTGCATCAAATAAGACTCCCTTTTCTTTTTGTATATCAAACGACACTTTTTTTGTGTTGCCAATCGAACCCTCAGACTTACACATGGTGCATCTTGATCTTCTCCAGTCTCAACACCTCCTCTTGTGAAGATAGAAATATTAAGTTTTTGAGGTTTGAAAAAAATATTCTAAATATTTTTATTTGCATTATTAGGTTGGTTCTATTTTTCTGGGTTTCAGACCTGCCATTTAGCAATCACGCACGAACAATCCTAAATAATGTGATCAAATGATTTACAATATGAACACGTCATTATGGGATCAACACAGTCTCTGGAACATGTTGTTGTGGGATCCTCCTTCTCATCCTCGGCCCCTAAAAGGAACATCCCCCATTAGTTGAGGGTAGTGTATCTAATCTTTCTCATCTTGTATATGCTCATTGTTTTTCATAAGGTATGTGTTGACCGTATTTTCTTGCAGCAACTGGTATTCTCTAAAAGATTTCTCATTGTGACCCACAGATTGACAGAATTTACAATATAATCTAGTAGGTGCACTTACTATCTTATAGAAATACAATAATTCCTCCACCCGATGACCTCTTGTCTGGTAAATTATACACCAGGCCATTCCTTGTGAATTTATCGGGTCCAGTGCACATGATGCAAGATAATTCAAGAAAGTTGGACATGAATCTTTATGGTGGCCTCCAGTTCTACATCTTGTACACCAAAATTATTCTTGAATTTCATTCCCTTTCTTGGTATCTTGTAATTGCAGCGTTATATTGGCAAGATGCGACTGTATTTGCATCACCCTTGCGCCAGTTTCTCTAACCGGTGAGTCTTCCAACTTCATAGAAATCTCAAGGGATTAACTTTGGGATACAATCTTTTGTTGCATCAAGGGAACACAAATATGTGGTAGCATCGCCACAATAAATCATTATTTATGTTGAACATATGACATCTGGAAACTCACCTTAGCCATTAGACTTTTAAATCTTTGATCGAAGTCCCAAACACACTTAGTCGGAAAATTGCTTAATTTCTTTTAATTACGTGATACATTACGACTCGAACTTAGGTTTCTTGATTTCTTCAATCATTCCAATCTGGATCTGGTCCAATAATTTGTAAGGAACCCTTGTGGGAACCACAAAAAATTTCATATACCAATCAAGAGTATGACCCCTAAGGGTGGTGATCATGTGAGTTTTTTTTATATCTTCATCGTGTACCTGCCGTACTATCCAAACAATGTCACACAAGAACCAATGTGCTCAGGGTATTCCAACTCGTTCCCATTGAATAAAGGTAACTTTATGTCACTCCCTAACATTCTGTTTAATTGGGGTATTGTGGAATTTGAATTAAATGTCCCACTAGCAGGAACTCCATGAATTCTATCTTGACTATTACTGTTACTATGATTTACAAAACCACAATGCAATACACTTGTATATCTTACCTAAGTTGTTGAAGATGTACACAGGATCATTGGTATGAGGTAATATTGGTCTGAATCTGGCGCTTCCTCTTCTTCTTCAGAGATAAGCCAATATTATTCCTATTCATCGCAATATTTTCAGTCGAGGTGTGGTTCCAACTCGTAGTCACTTCCTTATGTTGCATTGAAAATCCCTCTTCTTGTCACAGTCCTTCTTCTCTTCCTTGACCGGAATATTCTTCCACTCCTTAGGCCACCCTCTTTCTCATTCTCACTATCGACAAAGAACATCTCAGCTCATTCTAGTCCATCTTGTTTAATCATTTTTTGTGACATCACCTAGGTCCTCCACGCACAAAGATTTACTCGTTGAACTCCATCCTCAATATCCCTTTCTCACATACCAACATTTTTATCCATATCTTTAAATATTTCAAGTAACGATCTCGAGGTTATTGGAATAACTCTCTTTCTGTCTCACTGTATGATCTTATTGTATCGACTGCAATCTCAGTAATATAGCCCTCCAATATTCTATCAACCCAAAAGTCGACATCCTTAGATATAGGATTACCGACTAAGTTCCAACCATTGGATTAGTTAAGAAGTCCACTCAATGGGTTCTCCTCCTTGAAATTTTTTCCTTTGAGTCACTAGCTTTGACAACCATTCATGCAAAATAATGGAAAATTCACTAAAGAAAAATTCATGAATATCTAAGTAAATATATCTTTATAACCATTATGTCGGATTCAGTCGTGATCCTTCACTTTCCTCCCGTGTGAACTCTCTTGATTTGTAATCCACCCAATCTTGAATATATGGTTTCATCGAATACTAAAACATGTCCCTTCATAATGGTTCGGGTTCTAGAAACAGAACCATTTGTTGGCGCATTTTCCAACAAATCCCAAGATATCATTCTAACAGAGCGTAACCCTGTTGGAAACACCTGAAAAGGTGCAGTCTCAACGAAGATATCTATGGGGACTGCCATAACCAAGTTTATGTAGTTATGGAAGGGGATTTCTTCATGACAAAATCAAGAAACAACTTGACCAAAATGGAGGGATGGATCACCATTGGCACATACACATCAAGAAAGAAGGTCAATAATTTGGCACATTCACAACATATAAGAATACACAGAACCGTCGACGCATGCAGGATATATAAAACATACTCATCTAAACCATAGTTATTGTCAAAATTCCACAGTATAAGTGTGACAAAATCATAAATATTCAAATATAATGCATACAAACAACAAATACACAAATATTTAACATTAAAAGCCATACGGTAAACACGGGGGCTTCAGCTTGTTCACCAATATATTATCATGTTCATTCATAAAGGGGGTTTTTTAACTGTGAAAAATAAGGTCAATATATTGTAGGTATTGGGGAGAGGAGGAGTGGGGTATGGGAGGGTTATAGGTATTAGTGGGTATAAAAAGGGGTATCTATTAAAAATATGGGATATCTTGTAAATAGAGGGGAGTTTCTAATTAGAAACATGTATTGGGAGGGGTTCCCAACAAAAGGATTTTGGTAGGCATTTGCCAATATCTAGTGAAATTAGGGGTATTCTATAATATCCCATGAATGAAGGTTTTATGACATAGTTTCGTTGAGTGAAGACCTCGTGACTATAAAAAACCACAAAAGCGCTCTTCATATTGCTTGAGTAATATTTGGAACGCTTTTGGTCTGTGCACACAACTTGCAAACTTCTCTCATAATATTCTTTACAATGAATGGGTTTTTTATATCTTTCTCATGCGCTCATGCTTTCTTCCTTCTCTCTGTCGATCTCATAAGGGTTTTACAATTAGTGATCATCCTTCATGCATCAAGACTCTGCATGAACTCTCAATCTACTCAATATTTTGTGATCATCCACACATTGCTTCGACTGATGCTATATACATCTTAGAATTCTTGTTCCAACCATTGACTTGTTCTCAACTAACAGTCGGTTGGTTGTCCTAACTACCCCAATAGATCTCATTACATTAATAAAGGCGGTAATGACCCAACTTACAATCATGCCCATTCCTAAAAATAAACTATCAGTCTAGATTAACTTGTTGTTACATTTATTGTTGTCTCGAAACATGTTGAATTCTAGGATTTGACTTACTCTTCTCCTTTTCTTGTCGCTACCTTGCTTGCCTTGCGACCGACATCTTCATAATTTCAACCAAAACCGGTATGCTCTTTCATAGGGCCAATAAGTAGTAACCCTAGAGGTACAAGGAGGTGTGAAACTCACTTTAGAGGTAGGGAAAAGTACAAAGGAACCTAAGAAATAAGATGTAGAGAGGGAAATAATGGATGTAGATAATTGTATCCAGCATCCAACTCAGGAAGACGAGGATAAAGATACCCGAGTGAAAGAGTTGGAAGAAGAAATATTCCAAAATATTAAAACTATTGTTGAGCTTGAAGGTGATATTAGAAAGAAGGAAGATGATATCTTAGATCTAGAAAGGGACGTTAATGAACTCAAAATCCAAATTACTTCACTGGAATCAGACACTAGGGGGGATCCATTACATATAATAACTAATTAGGATCTATGGGATAAGTTATCACATTTAGTCATGAATAAGTGATATTTTTGTGAACTCATGCAAGAAGAACTGGAGACCTACAAAGTATCAAAGGAGGAGACTAAGGAGGAGACTAAACAGGTAGAGACACCATTGGGAGAAATGACAAAGCATGATCGACAAATTATTGAGATTTTGAATAACATGAATAAAAAGCATCTAGAAGATTTATAGTTCACAAATAGAAACTAGATTATCAAAATATCCAAACAAATGATATTAAAGAAGACTATACTAAAAATAACACAGAATAATACTAACTATTTGGAAGACGATATCTCTACATTCAAGAGTATGTTTAGTGGGGTCATAAATCTTAGACTATCACCTATCTCATATGGGAATGGAGATTTTTATTCAAAAGAGGAGTATCTGACAATGTTAACTCAAAAAATAAATTAAGTTCCCCAAGATGATATACTAGAATAAATAATAAGTGGGGACCAAACTATTGACAGGTGAAAACCTAGATTTCAAATCTGGATAGGTTTAGAGCCACTGTCATATCAAAAGCACTCAACGTATGAATTAGCACTGGAAAATTTCCAAGCACACATAATTCCTATGGGAAAGGACTGGTAGATTGTGACCAGTTATCATAAAATAACACTTCCGCCTCATAAGAAAACCACAAGGAAAACCTCTAGTTTATTACCAGGGTAGTCAGGTAATAAACAAAATCCACAGATTCCAAGACAGTTTGATAATCAGCAATATTAGCAATTTCTAGGTCAGCCGACTCCTTTGGAATTTATTCCACCTCGAGGTCAAGATAACATAGAAATGATGGACTGAATGAGTCAAGTTGGAATACCTCCAATTCATCCAACAACACAACCTCAAGTATATATGAGAGGGAAGACTTCTCCTAACAAAGGAAAGAAGAAAGGAGTAGCCGGAAAGAACAGATTAAAGGGAAAAGGTTGTTACCAATCAAAATGTAAAAAGTAATAATCGAAAAGGTTGTTATAAATCGGTTAGAGCCAAATTGAATTATGTTACTCCAAGAGTAAAAAACAGTGAAAAAAAGTGTTTGTTTCTTATAATTTTAATTTGGAAATGATGGTGTATGTTCACAATCCAGATGTTACTCTCAAGTAAACTACAAATTAAAATCACAGCTGACAAACCAATATTGCTCAAACGATGCAGAGACCAAAACTCTAGATTCTGCAAGTGCGCCATGGTTTAATCTTTCAATGTATATTATATTTTTTATCGTAAAATTTATATCATGCCATTAGTACAATGTTATTGAATGAACATCTTATATTTTTCCTTTGGATGAAAAATGATAGCCAATAACACCCACGATTATAATCTTCAACCAATGCAATGATTACATAATAAGAACTCACCCAACAAAATGTTAAGTAAATCATTTTAAGTATTAAAAAAATACAATAAATAAGTTTTTTTTGGTTTTTTCCAGCCAAAAAAACAAAAAAACAAAAAAATTACTTTTGTTATTCATATTTGAACAAAAAAATGCATATCCTTCCAAGATATAGTATTGAGAACAAGCTTGTTCACACTCAAAAAACTTCCAAAAATTTCTAATACAATCCAAAGAAATAGACGAACATGAAACACTAGAAACCTGGTCCAAAAAGCATAAAAATCCTAAACATAGTGATATTCAGAGACCATAGAAAGGATTAGAATTCAAAAATATTGATGGTTCCCGAATTGATTTGCAACTCCATATTTTCCTCCCAAAAAAGAACACCCACTTTCCCATCTAGAGCTACCTTGGATAGATGATTTCCCAACTGATTCTGCTCTTTGAAAATGTGACAAAAATTGATGCTACATAATTTGTTTAACTTTTTCCGAATTATATAACACCAAGAAGTAAGAGAGAGTCCTTTAATATTGTATTCACCTAAATCCCATTTTATGGTTACTCTTGAATCACTAAAAACATGAAGTGACACAATACCAAAAACTGTAGCAACTCTGCTTAAACACCATAGAGGTAGAATCTCATCTTTCATATTTGTATTGGTTCCGGAATGCAGTTTGAATTCTAATAAATGAAGAATATTGGTCAAAATAGATACCCCCATAGAATAGCAATAGTCTTTGGCTTCCCCATCAAAGAACCCAACAACACCATTAAAATGAATAATCCTCAAACATCTGGGCCTAAAAGTTGTTATAGGCTGAAAACTGAATTCCTCATTCACCTGTAAAATATGAATACAAATGCTATCAACATCCAGGTGATGTTTTTCAAATAACAAAGATTCCTCATCCTCCAAGTTTTCCAAGAAATAATAGTAGGAAGAATGTGATATTTCTTGCTAGAGTTATACCAATGGAAACGAAAGCTATCAAAATTATCCCCCCTCCCAGACTTGAGGTATATGTAGAAAAAGACAAATATTTTTCCATATAAACAGAGTAAACTCATAGTTAATGAACAAATGATCCGAAGATTCAGAATCTTGCTTGCAAAGAATGCAGAAACTAGGCCGCTGCCAACCTTTTTTCACCAAAGTGTCCCAGGTATTTGGACAGTTTTGTAAATAGAACCACATAAAACACTTCAATTTTAAAGGGATCCTCCATTTCCAGATAATCTTGTACCACCATTTATGAACAGTTGAAAAGGAAGTCTAGACAATACCCTAGTAAGCAGTTTTAGCAGAGATATTCCCAGTCTACGGGTTCTTTGTCTAAATTAAAGAATCTTCTTCCATATAAAGTATACATCCTACAAGATTTAAATGATTAATGTATGCCTCCCATTTAAATGTTGAATCATGGGTAAGACCCAAGTCTTTAGTTGTAAGCCAGTAGGAGCAATCTATGTTTTGCCAAATAGTTCTTCTAATTTGAAGCAAAGTTATGAAGCCAATATCAACTAGATAATTTAAAATGTTAGATGAGAGATATAATCTTCTCCCAGGCCGATAGTAGGATCAATACCCACCATAATATTCCTACCATTCCCAACTTTCCACCAGAGATTCAAGCTAGCTTTATCATATATTTTTAAAAATCCTTTCTAGATTGGAGAGTTGTTTCTGAAAACCTTTGAAGGCTTCCTAACCCAGTCAAAGAGATTCATCTTTATATATTTTCCTTTCAAAATATCATACCAAATAGTATTTCTTGTCAAAACCCTCCAAAAATGTTTCATTCTCAAGCTACATTGAACCAAAAAGGTTTCTTATGCCCCAACCTCCCCACTCTCTAAGAGAAGAAATTTTTTCCCATCCAATCATAATACGTTTTCCACTTTTTGAGCCCCCTTGTCCATAAAAAATGAAAATGTATCTTCTTAAAAGATTGATAATAGAGGAAGGACTTGGAGAAGTGAAAACTAGTAAACAAGAATACTTATGAGGGATGCCTTGATAAGAGTCGGTCTTCCACAAATGGATAAGAATCTGAAAGTCCAATTTTTAATTACTTTTTAAAACTTCTCAAGCAACCAATGTTAGTATTGAACTCTGTAATCATCAGGTTTCAGAAAATAGCCTAAATAATGAAAAGCAGAATCCAAATCACAAGTTTTATAAGGAAGGATAGAAATGATATCAGCTAAAGTAGTTATATCCAACTTTCCATAGAAGAAACTTGATTTTTTTCTACTAAAATACATTCCTGAAGCCTTACAGAATAATTTGATGATCTCTTTATAACACCTCCATTCATCCAAGGAATCCATACCAAACATCAAGACATCATCTGCAAAAAGAAAAAGAGTAATAGAGAGATTCTTACAAAGTTTAATTCCTTTTACAGTATCTTTAGCCTTAGCATCATGAATAATTCTGATTAAGCCTTCAATTACAAGGAGAGAAAGCAGGAAAAAAAGTGGAAAGCCTTGTCTAATCCCTCTTTCAATTTTAAAAAAGGCTAATGGAGCACTATTGACCAGGACTACAAATTGGGCAGATGAGACACATGCCATAATCCACTTGGAAACCGACAAAGGAAAGCCAAAATGAATGAGAACTAGCCTTAGAAAATCCCAGTCAACTTTGTCAAATTATTTTTCCAACTCCATTGTGAGAAGGAAGGCCTTCAAATTCCTTTACTTGATAGAATGAACAACCTCCTGAGTTATCCCTATGGCGTCCAGAATTTGCCTATCATGAAGAAAGCCAAATTGCTCACAAGAAACAACCTTTGATAGAATAGGTTTAATTATGTTTGCAATAATGTTTGAAATGAGCCTGTACAACATATTGCAAAGAGCTATCGGGGAAAGTCGGCAAAACAAACTGGTTTATTGTATTTATGAACCAAAATGATGAATGTGGAGTTTAAGGCTCCATAAATAAAACCTTCAGTTCTAGAGAATTCAACCAAATCAAGGAACTATTTTCCCATTATATCAAAAAAATGTAAAAAGAGCTCAACAATCCACTCATCAAAGCCTGGACTTTTTTATTTTTTGAACGGATTTAAAGCTTCCAGTATTTTCTTCTGAGTCACCTTATCTTGCATAAGTAGTTTGTCTTCTTCATTTTAAAAAGGAAAGATAGAAACTCATTGTTTTAAGATGAACTTCAAGAGAGGTTTGTGCATCTCTCTTGAATATATTTTCAAAATAAGTTTTAGCCAGACTTTGGAGTTGTTCCTGACCTTTCACTAGATTCCCATTCATTTGCTAAATCTTTAAAATACTATTCACTCAATCTAGGTTTATTTTACAATAGTTAATCCATTAACAGTTGGTCATTGGAGGTAGTCACCGATTACCGGTTGTCGATAGCCACCAGTTTAGACCATACACACCTGGGAACCAATTGGGAATAACATCATTTACCACTGGTCACTGCGTGTCAACCGAAAAAACAATTACATAATGAAGTAAACTTTTGAACCGACGATTTGCACCAATCGGACGACCGGCTGCGCGTGACCGGTCACATCCGACGCGGCCGGTCGTCCGATCGGTGCAAATCGTCGGGCAAATAGGTCCCGGCATTACATAATAACGAAAAAGTGTTTGTTCATCAATGACACTTGTCTAATAAAATATGCCATATTCAAATTTCACCATCACTAAATATTACATTTACATTTTCTTGGCCAAATAATAAATTCCTAATTCATGTGTCCTTCAAAAGTTAAAAGTTAAATTTTAAGGTAATCCATTGTAAAGAATATGGCGTACTTAATTCCACTTCTTATATGATCGATGTGGATAAACACCAATTATAGTTTACACTGATATTTACTTAACCTATTCAACATATAATTACTCAGTTTGCTAAAACACCTATTGCGGGTTATTGAGTAGTAAGAACTCGACTATTAAAGCTTTAATATATATCTAAGTAATGAAATAATTATATATGTAATACGTTAATTGTATTGGAGTAAGGAATATCATTAACTTTTATCCATAAATGCACATCTCTGAGTATTTTTTTCCATTTCAAATTACTTTAATAAAATCAACCTATATTTTAGTGGGTGAATGAACTTATTTTTACTTTTATAAGAGTTATAATTCTTCATTGCATTTTTATTATTTAAAATACTATTAAAAATTATATATATATTACGATTTATCTTTTATAATTTTGTATATATAGGTATAGAACCATTTTAAAAGGAGATCTACCAAGTGCCGAGAGGGATCAAATCTCTTTAGGTGCAAACCCTTTTTAGAGTGTAAACATTAAGGAAGTGTTTTAATTTATCTAATTTTTGTGTGTATAATGGTTGTAATTGTTATTTTTTATAATATTTTATTAGTTTTTTAAAGGACACATGTCAGCTCTAGGATGAGCATCGAAGGAGTTACATATCTTCCCTTACTCGCCTCTTTGACGAAAAAATATTGCAGTTTATATGGTAAATTATAATATATTTTCATAAATAATAAAAATATTATTAATATCAAAGTATATATTAAAATAAATTTGATATTTTCAACTACATGACATAGATAATAAATTCTAAGGCTATGTTAGCTAATGTTTTTTTCCTTACATTTTGTATTTTAGCTATCCCTAAATTCGGCGACATGGACAAAGAAATCATAATGGAAATCATCAACCAAAGAAATATGTTGATCACTCTTTTAAGATTTAAATTTAAAAGATCATCACTTTCATCTTATGCTTCGATGTGGTAAAGCTACAAACACAAAATCAGAGCTCCTAGTGTTATGGGTGTTGTTACAATTATGTTGGTTAAAAGGGATTGTTTTTCTGTAAATTTTTTGGGACTCCTTAACTATCATTAATTGGTTCAATGGGAATTCAAGGATAGGGTCAATCTCATTGTCCCATTGGGTTGCTAGAATTGCAGATTTTCATACACTCTTTAGTGAGTTGCACATCAATCACATCCACAAGGAATTTTTGTATAAAAGGGAATTATTATGTGAACATGGCTACCTTTAGTTTGAATAATTCATTAATGGTAATCTCCCTTGAGAGGGGTTGGTACTTTTCTACTAACTTGAGGGGGTTAGTTTTTGTTTCTAATATTTTTGTGGATCGATGCAATTTATGTGCTAATTTTTGTACCCTAATTTGTATGTATTGGTATCATACGTTGCCCTCTTTATGAATTGGAGAGCATATAGTTTTGTGTGTGTTTCAACATTTTTTTGGTAATACGTAATATCCATAGTGCAACATTCATCTTTGTTTTGGAGATGTTTTCTGTTTTCTTATGTACTAGTTCTTCTTTTCTTTGATTCAATATGAATAAAAGACTTTTATAAGGAGGCATAAAAAAATTTTAAAAAACCACCAAAATTGCAAAGTTGACATTTTATGGAGGCATGACTAGCTCAACATCTAAACCTATGAGATGGTCAACTTATTATCTAATTCTAACATCTGTATCAGATAAGGATATGCATTGAAGTGTTTCCATTGTTTATGTGCCTACAATTAAAAAAAAAAAAAGAAATACTTTTGACTATGGAAGATTTGTGAAGTTGAACTCATAATAAGTTATAATCTTCAAAGTAAATGCATGAGAGTAATCTTATTTTCTTTGCAGATAAAATACTCTCTTCTCATGAGTGTGATACAAATAATATCTGCAAATAAAGACTACACACAAATATAAATATAAATATAAATAAATAAATATATATATATATATATAACACGAGAATAAAAAGGTTGGCATTCCATGACCCGCGAATGTTAGTAAAGTTGTTACCTGTTAAAAAAAAGTTGTTACATTTTAACGCTATACTGTATGAAGCGATCATATTGGTTTCTCAATTCTTTGACATCATATCATATTAGGTGATGACGAGATAAAACTTGTAGGAAACTGAGGATCGATCGTCGCTACAATGGAACATATTTAATCAAAGTAAGAGAATGATGTTCATAAACAAAGGGCATATTGCAGAAGCAAATATATGCTACTCTATGATGTTGTGTATAGGGTTAACTTCTTTACTTAGGGATAGTTAAATTATGAGGAAGTAATTAATAAGCATTGCATTGTTGTCCATAAAATGGGATATATTATTAAAATACTTTAATATGGATATTTTATATTAAAGTAAATACAAAATAATAAAAAATAATTAATAATAAGAAAATATGTAATTGTTTTTAAGCATTCTAGATTTTTTTAGATTCGTTTTATTGATAAAATTTAAGGCATTATATAAAAATTAGTTCTACTTTGTATAATTGCATGTCCACCTCTCTCTTCAATACTTGCAATCTATTCTAATACTTAAAATTTATGAAGCATGGAGACTACGTTATAATTTAAGTATCTTTTGATTATTTTAGTCAATTACAATAAAAACAAATTATTTTAATTTTAATGGAGTTTTTCAATGTATCTATTCTAATACTTAAAATTTATGAAGCATGGAGACTACGTTATAATTTAAGTATCTTTTGATTATTTTAGTCAATTACAATAAAAACAAATTATTTTAATTTTAATAGAGTTTTTCAATGTATAATAAACACAAATTTTGTAAAAATATTATGATAGTTATTATTTAAAATTTTAAAAAATAAAATATAAATTTATTAATAAATTATTAGAAAATAAACTAAAATATAACATTCAAAATATTACTGAGGACGTGAGAGATAATGGGCATGCGAATCTGGGAAAAAAACCCTAGCCATGCAGCCTAGGGTTTGTCATTTTTTGGCTATGATCTTAGCATTTTGTAATAGTCCTCCATCCTTGATTGAAGGTGATAGAAGCCCTAACAATTCCTAGACACAGCAATGGGATCCCTGTCGAGAGGGGTAGGTGGCCTTAACCTGTGTGGTCATTCGGCAGATCCGAATGTATCTAACAAAACTGAAACCATGATAATTAGTTCTGAGGAAATTCCCATCAATGATTCAACTATTGGATATGGGAATAATGGCATTCATAAATCAGAGAAAATGGATGGAAATCTCCAAGGAACATGCACTTATATTGCAAGAATAACAGAAAGGCCTATCATCACTCTACTATAGAGCTAATAAACACTAGATCCCAATTCATGAAGGATTATACTTTAATATGAAAATTCATCAGAATTTGTCCCTCGAAGCAAGCATTATGAAACTGGGTCGAAGTAAAATGGAAACCAAAGGCTCACTACAAAATTCAACTTGGTTCCAAAGCTTTTTTCACACTAATCTTTCAAGATTAAATGACAAGTCCATAGTTGAATATGGAGGTCCCTAATTCTTCAAGTCAACCAAACTATACTTGTGTAAATGGAAATAGATATTCTTCCCTGATAAGGAGGACTTCACTTGGGCACCAGTCTGGATATGCATGTATTCCTTACCCAAGGAACACTGGTATGAAGATACACTTAGAGAAATAGGAAACACCTTAGGTAGCTTTGTGGAAATCACAAATCAAACAAGGATTAACAAATATACCTCATATTCCCACATATGTGCTTACATGCATATATCCAAGTCTTTCCCGACCTCAATAAGCCTCATGCATGAAGATTATGAATCGGTTCATCTGCTAGATTATGAACATGTTCCTTTTAGATGCAGAAAATCCCATGAGCATAGTCATCTATTCCAGGACTATCCATTGAACAAGTAGTTGAATACTAATGATCCAAATAGGGTCGATGAAAAAGAATTTTAGAACACCACCAAAAATCATAGGAACATGCATAAATCAACAGTGGAAGAGAAAGGTGACGATCCCTCCGCAATCAACAAATTTGAGACTCTAGGTGGGAAACCAGAGGATCTAGTGGCCATAATGGACAAGGGGAAACCAAGTGTACAAAAATCTACGATCAGACTTAGAATCTCAAATAGAGAAAAATCAAGAAGACCCATAGGAAGAAGATAATCCTAAAGGGGTTGGAAAGTCTCACACTCAACCTAGGAAAGAGGAAAATATGGATGCAACTTAGGAGAAACCTATAGATTCCATCATGGATGAGGAAATGGAAGAGATGGAAAATATTGGAGACTTATACATATTGGGTCTAGAATATGTATGTGCTAGGAAATTTTTTAACTATATATTTGCTCAAGAAATTCAGTGAATCAAGGATGTCTTTGTGAAAGATAAGGGTTCAAAACACTCCTCAAAAGGATAAACAAAGAAATCATAAGGATAAAAAAAGGGTAGGAATATCAATATGCAAAGGATTAATTTGCTTGGCACCATATTGGTGGAATCAGGTAAATATGCTCACCTAACATAATTTTTCCCTTTCATCAATCCAAGTTTCCAATGAAGCTCATGTCTTGGAACATAATGGGACTCAACAGCTCCATCAAGTATAGAATGATAATGAGAAATATTATGCAAGATAATCCTATGGTTTTATTTACTTAGGAAACTAAATACAATAGTGATACCCTTCAAAACCTAATGGGAAAGCTTTGGAGGGTTATCCAAGTGGTAGTTGTCGATGTGATTGGGACCTCAGGTAGTATTTCTATAGTTTGGAATCCATGGGGAATAAATATGATCAACATAGCTAATACACATCACACGCCTTTGGCTTTGTTCCATCTACTAGGGACAAGCATTCGAGGTTCTCTTATAAATGTCTATGGACCATTGATCCCAAAATTAAAAAATAGAATGATAGACTACTTGGAAGGGTTTGTGTCTCAAAATACTAATACCTTTACCATCATCAAAGGGGACTTTAATATGGTTATCTCTTTGTAGGAAAATAAAGGGGGGAGATGTTTTTTGAATAATGAAGAAGACAATTTCAAAAAATACATAAACTCTAATCATCTTGTGGATCTAGAAACCTCTAAGGGAGTTTACACCTAGAACAACAGTAAAGGAGGAATAAATCAAATCACTTATTGACTTGAAAGATTCCTAGTCGCGGAGAATGTTGCAATGGAAAGAGGGGACCTCATTGCTTCTGTTTTGTTGGAAGATAGCTTAGATCATTGGACTAATTCTCTTTGTTGACATAGTTATGTTGACAAGGATTCACTTCACACTGCTGCCAACAAATATTGACCTAGTCTCCCTAAATATCGGTCCGGAAAGGTTTTACTCTTTCCAGCAACACCTACAGAGTGAATGCAGTCTCTCTCGATATGTCTAAGGGAGGGCTACAGGAACTATGTTTCCACAATGGGAAGAAGACATGCATTATCCCATACCCATTCACAATGAAAACTAGATATCCAGATCAAGATATCATGCTCCCATTAACATATAATAAACTATTGCGGTCTACGATTCATATTGAAAGAAAACATAACAATAGAGGCATAGCACAATCATTTTTATTCCTTATTAAATTATCTTGTACATCACATATAAAGATATTTGAACCAACTAATGTCTAAAAGAGGCTACCAAAAAACTAGATGAAATATGCGATGAAACTTCCTCAGATATCATAACTTAATTCACATATGAGAATAATTACAATGCAAAATGCTAAGATACTCCTAAACTTATTTCTTTCTAAGCTGCCCAAAGGATTACAATTCTATTTCAATTTATAGGCTCACTTGGTCATTACAAGATGGTCCAATTGACCCATGGCTAATTAACTTTGACCAAAACTACTTTTATGTTGGCTTCTTTCCACTTCGTATTCGGTCCTTTGTTCTTGTTGACAACCTTTCTATCGCTAGTGGAACTGCACTTTGTGCACTCTAGACTTCTGCCAACATGCCCCCAAAACAAACTTGTGGCTCATCCTTGATCCACCTTAGATATATGCTACTGGTGCATTTAGTTGTGTCTTGAATTCCTCATATGCTTCCTGGACTTGGTCGATATCTTCTTTGGTCGACGTCTTGAGTGTTGTGCATTCTTCCATTTCCTGTTTAGTTGGATGTTTTCCACCCATATGTTGTGCTTTCTCCAATTCAACCTTGCTCCGTGTCATTCCTTCCATTTCCTTCAATTCCAACTGTTTCTCTTTGGTATGAAGCTCATCTAAGTGCATTGTTCTTCATTACTTCCTTGTGCATTCCTTGTTGAGTCGATGTTGCAGTTCCTTCATTTCTGATTCCTTCATCACTTACACTAATGGGGGCATCATTTTAAGTGAAACCCTTAATGCTTCTAGTTGCACCTCTGCTTCACCGATTTTCACATTTAGATAGTGCAACTCATTGTCCTGCATTAAACTTCCCCAAAATATTGTTACGTCTTTTGTAATCGTCTGAGCTATCTTCTCTAATTCCGCAATTTTTGTTGTAGTGTCTTCAATTGTTCCCTTCCTTTTTGCAGCCTGTTCTAGAGGCGTGTTCGGTACGACCTTGGCCTTTAATTCCTCACTCTCCTTTTGTATATCTGCAACCACTTTTCCTAACTTCAAGGATTTTACCTCTGCAAGCATATCCTAACTAACTTTGGGTGCATATTCGCATGCCAAAGAGACTGCATTCTCTAATATTCTCCTATCTTCAAAATAATTTTATCTTTCTTTTATTATTGACTCTCTTTCCGCTTAGACTCGTTGAACCTCATCTTCTATGCTCTACATCTATCATTTTGTAGCTGACCATTTGGTCATTTGTTGTTTCTTTTCGATCGTTGATTTCCTCGCTTGCTACATTATGAATGTGTTCCATCCTGAACATCAGTAGCATGTTGAAATTGACACTGATTTGGTCATGCATTTGTAGTGCAACATCCAAGTATTCATCCCCTATCATGATGGAAGTGGGTAATATTTTCACCAGCTTCATCCTTGTGCTGATATCCACTTCGACTTCCCTCCATGTTGTTCCTTCTTGTGGTATCCTTATCGTAGTGACTACATCAGTGAACGTCTATCGTAGCTGTGATACTTGATGAAAGTATCCAGCCACATGCTACATGAATTTCTCATGGTTCTCAATTACCCCTTTGGTTATTAGTTCTACTAGCTTATCCATTTTTTCGTCGGGGAGTCCGATGGTTCTACTCCCCTCCCCTTTCTTGAACTAGCACTTTTTTCTTCATTTTTCTTTTTGTTTGTCAATTTTTGATTCCGTTCGAGTTGTCAATGATGCCTCATCCTACGATTTCTCTTCGTATTTGGAATCCTTTGTTTCCTCTTGATCCTTTGGGACATCTATTGACGGTCTTTCTTCTGGGTCTAACAGTTCTTCTTCACTAACCAGTTTCTTCCATTGTTCGGGCCATTCCTCCACTATGGTGTCTCATTCTTTGTCATTGATATTGTACTATGTCATCAACCACTACCTATTGGGATTTCCATGCACTTAAATGAACATGGCTTGAGTCCCTATCGATAGCCTTGCAATTCCTCGGTATTTCTATGCCAATTTTTCTGTCAGGATCATAATCTTTACTACTTCCTCTATTAGCACATTTAAGTAAATATAGAATTGGATATTGTTGTTTATTTTCCTCGCTTTGTCATTTAGTGCCCAAAAGTTTTTGTATTTCACTCATTGACATACATTAAAATACATTGACAAATTTAGTCTCCATCCCTTGGTAATGCGTTGGTTCCATCCATCTAACCAAAGCAATTAGTATTAACAACCATGAATACGTGCAAGGATTACCTATCTCTTGCACTAGTACCACATCCTCCATCAATTCATTCGACTGAAAGAGTGGTCAATTCATTTATACTCTTGCTGCACATTGTTCTGTGGATGTAATGACCCTTGATGTGCATTATCAAGGTTGGTTTTTCCTTAGAATTTTATGTGTCAGCAACTTCGCTCCGATTCTAACCGCCTGATCATTGATTGTGTCGATCTGATATGCTCTAGTGTCCTTCTCTACCCCGTATTTGGTCCTCAATTTTGCATCCACATTCTTTTTTTTATACTTTCCTTGAATGTATTGCAATGATTCAACCCCTGGATTGGGTAATCCTGTGATCTGCAAAATCACATCGACTGTGATTGAAATTTTAGTGCCCAACCATAAATATCCATCGTGAAATCAGGCTAGCAGTTTCTTTACGTATGCGTTTACTTCCATCGATCTCCAAAAATGCAGCATATGGATTATTGATAGGATCCATGATCACTGCAATCCCAATTCCCACTACAGTGGTTCTCATTGTTATATTTTTATCATTCAAGCTACCATTATGATCTTAGGATCTTTAACTAATATAATAACAGACATAGCAATAAAACACAAGCACAACACAAGAGACAAGAGACACAAAGAATTTTCCTTGGGGAAACCATAAAGGAAAAAACCCCGCAACTTCCTCTGAGATAGAATCAGCACCAAAAGTAAAACCTGAAAACATAAAGATAATCTCCTAACAACAGCAGTCTCTCTCTTGTCCCAGTAACTTCTCCTCTCACTCATGCGGCCCAATGAGTGAGTGTGTGTGTGATAAATAGAGAGTCTCGCTCTCTATTTATATTCTTTCGTTCACCTGAAACCCACTCCAACATGTTGGCCTCACTTAACAATTACTTACTAGAGCCAACATCTCTAAGAGTATCTAATAACCCTAGTGCCCCACAACTTGTGGGGACTTTGCCTCCTCTGACCAACAAGGAGGTTTATCCTTAACATAATGGTGGGGACTATTGCCTTGACTTATAATGAATCCCTAGGTTTGACTTCTCTAGGATAGTCTAATAACCCTAGGGACCCATAACTGTGGGGACTTTAACCCTTGACCAATAGGAGGGTTAACCACAATGACTTGACATAACTTGTTACATTATAGAAAATTCCCGAAATAAACATCGAGGTATGACATGACTCAAGTACATTACAAATACATCCCGAAATAAACATCGGGTTACAATACATAAGAAATACAGATGAATACATTCTAAAGTTACAAATACATCAACACTCCCTCTTAACTAGGAAGGTATTCTCTCGACACAATTTATTAGCACAATTCTTCTTCTCTATATCATTTGGATCATCATTGAGTTCTCCTCATCTTCATATTCAAGTCATCTTCATCTGGATCTGGATCATCACTCGATCTGGATCATCATCACTTGATCTAGATCATCATCACTGGATCTAGGGCATCACTCGATCTGGATCATCATCACTGAAGCTATATCATCACTGGATTTGGATCATCACTGGATCTGGATCATCACTTGATCTGGATCATCACTGGATCTGGATTATCACTACTGGATCATCACTGGATCTAGATCCTCACTCGATCTAGATCAGTACCACAAGTGCTATCTCATGATTCTTCTCGTCACAGGAATTTCTATAGAGCCAACCCTTTTTCATGCTGGTTGTAGGCCTAGCCTCCATGTAGGTCTTCTTCAGTGCTTATATTTGACACCAAGTCAGAATGGCCCACCCAACACTTACATCTGACCTAATCGTCAGAAAGGAACACCCAACACTCACATCTGATCATATAGAAACCAATCCTATAATCACATCAGAAAGGCCCAGCACTCACATTCACCGGCATGATAGGATAGAACTACTATCATATGTGAAAAGGCTCAGCACTTACATCTAACCTACTCCTCAAAAAGGCACAACACTTACATCTGACCTACTCATCAGAAAGGAATGCACTCACATCTGATATTGTAGGAACCAATCCTATAGTCACACTAGAATGGCCCCCAGTCCCAGACTGAGCTACCTAGTTACTAACCAGGTGCCTCCATTCTCCTAGAGAATGGAAATAGCCCTTACATCTGACCTACTTGTCAGAATGGCCAACACTCACATCTGACATGGGAGGAACCTAATCATTTAACCATGACGGAATGGCTCAGCCTTTACATACACATCCCTCTATCACATCAGAATGGCCATGCACTCATATCTGACCATGTGAGAACACATCTCATAGTCATATCAGAATGACCCTCAGTCCTAGACTAAGTTTTCTCGGTACCTCACCAGGAAGCTCCATTCAAAGAATGGCAATAGCCCTTATATCTGATCATGTAGGAACCAATCCTATAGTCATATCATAATGGCTCATCATTCATATCTGACATGGAAGGAACCAATCCTCTCACCATGACAGAATGGCTCAGCCCTTACATCTGACCATGGAAGGAACCAATATTCTCACCATGACATAATGGCTTAGCCCTTACATCCGACCATGGAAGGAACCAATCCTCTCACCATGTCAGAATGGATCTGGGTCTCATTATTTCCATTTGGAACAAACCTTGATCTGGAGAACACCAAGGTTCTCCCTGAAGGACTCAAACTTCACCCTAGCCAATGGATTCGTCAACACATCATCTATTTTTTCGTCCATCGCAACATATTGGAGCTTCACTGCTCCCCTCTGCACCATATCCCTGATATAGTGATACTTAATCTCGATATGCTTCGACTTGTCATGGAACATTGGATTCTATGACAACTTTACGCAACTCTGGTTGTCACAATATATACAAGTATCATCCATCTGGAGATCAAATAAATCAAATAGTAGCTTCCTCAGCCATACTGTGTCACAACTAGCTGAACAAGTTGTGACATACTCTGCTTCAGTTGTACTCAGTGCCACATAGGATTGCTTCTTGCTAAACCAAGAGATCACATATGATCCCAACTGAAGCAACACCTTGAAGTGCATTGCCTTTCCTAATCTGAATCAACATAACCTTCCAGGTTAATATTTCAATTCGCCTCATACTTAAGCCCATAATCAACTGTACCCCTCAGGTACCTTACTGCATGCTTTCTAACCATTAGGTGAACATGTCTCAATGTGTTCATAGCAAGGCAAATATCTAGTCTCGTATTCATTAGGTACATCAAGGACCCAATCATTTGACGATACAATGTAGCATCAACCATCTCTAATGAAGCATCACTCAATAGCTTCATGTTCGATGCCATAGGTGTGGTCATGGCCTTACAGTCCATCATCCTGAACCTCTTCAAGATCTCTACTGCATACTTCCCTTGTTCAAGGAATATTCCATCTGCATTCTGCCACACCTCCATGCCTACATAATAGGAGCATCACTGATCTTCCGCCTTCAACCTTGAACCAAAGGTTGGAATCCACTTTACTCTCAGTAAAGCCTAGAGTCATCAGTAATCTGTCCATCCTGTCGTACCATGTCGAACCTCAAGATATTTTGTAGTCACTCCCTCTGTCTTCTGTACTCTATGCATTGAAATATTCTATACCAGAGTGACGAGTAGCTTCCTATGCTACTAATATTCTATGTATCCATCTAGTGTATAGACTTTCATCTTCAACCTTGTAGCAAAGGTTAATATCTTCATCAAGTTCATCATGTATGTTTTATCCCATGGGTGTCTTCTGAACTCATACAAGGTCTTCTTTCATTTGCACACATGATTATGCATGTCATGTGACTTCACTTCCAGTGGCTGCAAATGTCTCTTCATAGTCTATGCCTTGTATCCCACAATTTTTCCATCTACTGCATGATGGAACTACCAATTTCCCTTCACATATCGATACTGCATCCTAGACATCATTCTTCTTGAACTAATCTTCCCTTTTTCCTTGGAAGGTTCTGCATCAATGATGTCACTGCATTTGTCATATTATTTTTCATTTTGAAATGTCGTCATTTGTTCTTCGGAACAAGTCTCATCCTTCTTTTCTTGTAGGCGATTATGTATGTGATATTTCCTACAAGTCAAATGCATTTGTATGGTTAGAAACATTTCATAAGGAATATTCATACTGGAAAGTTCTTATGCATAAATATATGATCATGCAACTACTTTAGCTAATACAACATTCATCCATATCTCACTGAAACTTTCTAGATGCCTTCCATCTCTACCAGGACAACATTGAGATTGTGCACTAATCCAATATGTCAAAAAAGAGGTTTCATTATAGATAAGTAGCAATGGAGAGCTGTATCCTTGCATGTCCCTATTCCAACACCATAGGTTTCATCAGAATTGGTTTCACCAATTGGGACTTATGATCATTTTCCCAAGATGACCTGTTACAGGACTGTTGAGAATAGCAAAGTTGTACGGACTACCACATGTCACTGGTTCATCTTCTGGGTCTGAACTTCAGACTAGAGAAATTAAATTATGTGCCCTTTTTGGAACATCTTCGGGAAATTCATTTGGACCTTTGTATCCCAAGATATAACAATTCTCCCCAGGTGTCCTATTTAGGGATGAATCCTGGAAGAGGCTGGAACCCTAACTTGGAGGGATCATATCTCCCCGAATATAGTGAATATAAAGCTGAAGTTTGGAAACAGTGTAAATCAATATTGTATCTTCAGCCTCTGAAATGTTCAGCTCCTAATCCTTCTTCAATATCAGGATATAGCGAATGTACCAAAACTTAGCAGTTTTAGTATTTAGGGTTTTTCTAGCTTGGGGTCAAATTAGGGTTTGACTTTCCTGGAGTTTCACCTAACCAAAAAACTTGATCCAGGTCTCTAAACTTTTATTTTGATGAGGATAGAAATCCTATGCCAGGCTCACTCAAAAATTCCTCTTCTATAAGAAGCCCTAATTTCTCGCACCAAAACTGAAAATGCTCAAAATCAAATTCCGCTTCAACAAAAAGATGTGCCCTTCAATGGAGAGTCAGCCTAGCATAATTTTGCTGATGGATTGTGGAGAGAGACCCAAAAAGTAAGAATCCCTAGCTTCTATAGCTGCACAATGTCTTCTTCTCAGGTTAGCTCTGATACCATGTTAGATTTTTATCATTCAAGATACCATTATGATCTTAGGATCTTTAACTAAGAGAATAACATGCACAACAATAAAACACAAGCACAACACAAGAGACAAGAGACACAAAGAATTTTCCTCAAGGAAACCATAAAGGACAAAAACTCGCAACTTCCTTAGAGATAGAATCAGCACCCAAAGTAAAACCCAAAAACATAAAGATGATCTCCTGACAACAACAGTCTCTCTCTTGTCCCGGTAACTTCTCCTCTCACTTATGTGCCCCAATGAGTGAGTGTGTGTGTGATAAATAGAGAGGCTCACTCTCTATTTATATTCTTCCATTCACTTGAAACCCACTCCAACATGTCGGGCTCACTTAACAATTACTTACTAGAGCCGACATCTCTAGGAGTGTCTAATAACCCTACTGCCCCACAACTTGTGGGGAATTTTCCTCCTCCGACCAACAAGGAGGTTTATCCTTAACACAATGGTGGGGACTATTGCCCTGACTTACAATGACTCACCTAGGGTCGACTTCTCTAGGATAGTCTACTAACCCTAGGGCCCCACAACTATGGGGACTTTTACCCTTGACCAATAGTAGGGTTACCCACAATGACTTGACATAACTTGTTACATTATAGAAACTTCCTGGAATAAACATCGGGGTATGACATGACTCAAGTACATTACAAATACATCCTAGAATAAGCATCGGGTTACAATACATAATAAATATGGATGAATACATTCCAAAATTACAAATACATCAAAACTCATGTGGTCATACCTCCTTCTCCATGCACTTTCTCCTCATATGTTTCCTTAGTGCATTCTTTGTATGCAAGTATGTCATGGTTGCTATATTGCAACTTTTGAAATTGGTGCAGTATTTTTCCTGTTACATGGATGCCCTTTGGTATTGCTGGCATCTTGATGGTATACTTAGCATTCTTTCCAAGTCGAACCGTCAGTGCCCCTTCCTTCCTTGGTGGCACGTAATCTGGAATGTCTGCTATCATGGGCCTCATTTGTCTTCCTCATGTTGTCATTTTGTCGTTCATGGTGGTTGATGAGCCTTCTTCTCCCTCTTCTATTGCGACTCATGTAAAGCTAAGATTCTTTTAGAATCTTCCTTCCAAAGTTATCGGTCGACTGACACTTCTCTTCTTCTTGACTATCTGTCACACACCTATACAATTCCATAGTAAAAAAAATGATAGATATATATAAATACATAAACATTTATATACTCTAAGTGAATAACTTAACAAGTAATAATAACTTCAACATAAGTAATTTGTCGTTTCCTTGTATAGTGACTTATACAATTTGCAATATTGATTTTGATAGGTTATTATGGTGGTGTTTGCAAAGTTTTTAACGACATTTAGTTGTTACCATGAACATGATGTTCTTGACATATTTTTGTATTTATCTTGTTATAAATATTCTACTAGGGGTTGCTTAGCTATAAGGATAAGCCTTGGCCCTAGCCTTCACACCCTAAATCTTAGGATGATGATAGCACGCATTTTTTAAAGAGGTAAGTTGGGGGGGAAGACTTATGGTGTTAAACACCCTAATCCATATCCAAAGTTTGGCATGAAAATAGGTTATGATGACCCATGGTATAACCATGGTCTTTTGCGTAAGGCTTAAATTTTATATGCACAAATCATATGTTAAAGGTTTGGCACATACGATTACCATATCTGAAGTTTGATATAAGGAAATACTTCATTGGCATGTTAACATATTATAAGGTTTGGTCATGTGATATGATGGGAAGTACAAGTTTATAATGTAGTTGACCCTTGCAATAAATTTCTGCCTTGGATGCGAGTTGATAGTGTAGTCAGGCCTTTAAATCTCTCATGAGATTCAATATCGGCCCTCCACTTGTCCTCCATGATGGAAAGGATTTTATTCAGGGTTTAATATGTTTCTTTCTTGTCTGAATACTTCAATTTGTTGTTATTTGGTTTGTAAGCTCTTGGGAAAGAGGCTCTACTCCTCATGGTGGATCTATAAGGTTCCTTGGGTGTAGGTTCTTACCATTCGTTAATGGTATTCTTAATGTTTGTTCTCTAGGTGTAATGGAGGATTTGTCAACATTGATTTCCACCAAGTCATAGATTTTCTAGTTGCTGCAATTCGAAACTGGACTACATTCTATAGCCTTGCAACTTCCTTTAAACAGGTAAATTTTCGAACGACCTGTGCTCAGTTCTGTAATTTGTTTAAAAATTTGTTTTTAGTACTTTTGAAATAGAAACATCTAACTGGTTTGGTCATTTTACTCTGCAGGAGGGATAAGGGCATCGATGAGGAGCTGACCCCTAGCCCTCTCTGTATTCGAATAAGGTGAGGAAAATAACTTTAGTCATTTATACTTTCATTTTTTCAATTAAAAACAATATGGTTCTAACTGTGAATGTGGGTGCTTGCAGGTGTGTGGAATCTGGAGAGGGTGGCAACAAGGTCACCTCCTCCCATGCCCGCTTCCTTACACACTTAGGTGAGTATAACAAAAAAAATACTATGTTTATTTGTTATTTAAAATCATCTTTGATTAATAATTGTTCTTAGTTTCCTGGGTTGCAGGTGGCTCTTGGATGGGATTCGTGGCAGTCAAGGAATTATGTATTTTTCCTCCTTGAAGATAAGTTTACTGTGAAATATGGTTTAACCCTTATGGGTTTTTATTCTACTAGAGAGAGGGATTCACAGCCTCTCTATTCTAGCGTTTGGTTTTAATTTTTTTTTTAGTGTGTTCTTATTTGGATTTAAAGTATGTTGTGGGTTCCATATTTGATGGGATTACCACCACTTCGTTCAACGTGATTTGCAACCCTATTTATATACTGGAGTTCTTAAAAGAACAGTGGATTCCATCGGTGATGGTCTTACAACCACCAGGTTTTGAATCCCCTTTGTTTAAATTCTATATTTAAATAAAAGAAAGCAACCATTTTATCATTTGAGTTTTTTGGTTGTTTTAATGATAGTTCCTATCATAATTTATGTTTTATACAAAGGCTTCCATATAATAATGGTATTACTACGACGTATGGAAGGTTTCGAAAGTTTTGTTGTTTATAATGTATCAATGATCTTGATCCGGATTCTATAGCAATGATTGGTTTTAAATAAAATGTATGGCTCAAGTCATATACTCGTAAGATCAGGCTGGCCCATATACGATCTGGATTTTGTAGGAAAATCATGATGGTTATATCTAGAATATTTACTTATGAACTTTCATTTATTTGACTGTTATTTAAAATATATAGCAATTTTTATTATAATTACTCTTTTGATCTCAATCTTGGTAATCTGGATCTGTATTGGCATTTTTAAAATGAGATAATACTTGATATGTTTTATCTTATTTTAAAAATCCTCTCATCTCTTATTCTATTCATTGAAATATTTCTTAATTAAATAGTTTATATCTTTTTCGTTTGATAGGTCATACAATTGTATACTCTGTTGTTTTAATTAATTTATTTTGATTACACAAGATTTGTCTGAATTTTGTTATGTAACACTAAAGAGAGTTTCATCTGTAACTAGAATGTGAACTAGCTAAATTTTACCAGTATAATTCTAGTTTTGGTTTATTTTATTCTGAAATACTCATTTTGCAAAATATAAGCAAGCTTAATCTAGAGCAATTAATTAGATCTATAGTAAGCTTTATTTAATTTACTAATAGTTTTAACAATACACGTTGCACGAATTCTTCGATTCAAGTATGGATTCCTAAACAGAGATTCATTAAGAACCTTACTAGTACTAAATAAAATTAGTTTACTGGCACCACTATCGGAAAACATAAATGAAATAGTCGTTCTTCCCAACCAACTCCAAGAGAAACCAAGTCTCACTTTCTCCAGAACTGCCAATCGTATTCACTGAACACCAAGAGAAAAATCCACTTAATGTGCCATCTCTTTCATTAACATATCAGTTCCATGTCCATTCATGTCCTCCTTCTTGCTAACTGGACATACTATTATATAGTATTTTTCCTAGGACTTGGTCATTTATGATACTCCTCTTTAGCACTCCACAAGGAGTTGTAACCTGATTTTGGTGAAGATGCCTTCTGCATCTTGATTTCTCACTCAGCAACTTCAACCACTTGTCTTCTCTTCTTGTGGGTCAGCAAACACTCTTTCAACGACTATTTCAGTTCTAGTTCTCTCTAGTATTTTTAATTAATAAATAATAATCAATTACATTTATTTTTTACTTCTTTTTTAAAATATTCAAAAATAATAATAAAAAATTGTTTGAATTTGGTGTATTACATACATATCCCCTTAGAGGTCAGTGCTATTAATTTTTTGTCTTTATTCTTCTATCTCTTCATCTTGAAACAGGATAGGATATGCCTTCTGCATATCACTTTCCAATTCCCAAGTGTACTCCTCTGGAATAAGGAGCTTCCATTGCACCTTGACTTGTTTGATGGTATGGTTATGGAGTAAAAGTTCTTTCCTATCGAGTATACGCTCTGCTCCCACCTAGAACTCTCCTCCCAGTTCCACCTATATAACATTCCAATAAATCACATGAGTATCATCATGAACATACTTCTTCAAAATGTAAATGTGAAAAACATTATGTTCTTTAATCGTAGGTGGTAGGGCTAACTTGTAATGTCCCGGTTTTGACCCCGTTTGCATGATGTGTATAATGTAATTAATCATGGTGAGGAGCTCAAGTCAAAAGCCCCATCATCGATTTCTGTGTGTATGTTTCGGTAATAGGTATAGTTGCCGATGGTATATCGTGCTGTTTGGCACATTGTAATGTGGCATCATGTAAATACGCACATCAAATAGAACTGAAACCACAACCAGCTACGACAGTGCAACATTAAAATGAAAAGGGCATGGTTCCAAAAGATAAGGGGTGGGGGATGTCAAACCTTGGTTATGGGAAAAACCCATGTTTCACCACCTTTGTTGTTTGTCACCTTTTGTCTCACCCAACCTTGTCAACCTCTTTAATGCTCCAGCTGGCAGTTGAGGAGTTATGGCTGAGTGGCTGAGGGCATTTATTGTTGGAGAAAACGTGGGTAAAGAGGCAAGCCATTCCTCCATCTTCCCCACGACTCCATTCTCTCCCTGCCTTTTCGTCCTCCTCACAGGGAGCGGTGGTCTGTTCATCTCCTCACGCAGAGGTCTGTTCGTCCTCCCGATGGCCTGTTGATTCACGCGCATAGGTGAGGTTGTTTCCCCTCACGCGCAGGCTGGAATCCTCACGCAAGGATTGGGTATGTTTTTCCCATGTACTTTGCTGTTGGGCGCAAGCTTTTCCTCACGCACAGACTGTTGAGGTCGATTTCCATGTGGGAGCCATGCTCCCTGTCTTGTTTTGGGGACTGTTGTCTTCCCCGCGTTTTCAGTTGGTTGTAGTGTCCAATTTCGTTTTGGACCATTGTGTATTTGTGGTGAGCCGTTTTATGCTGGGGTCTGTGTTTGAGTTTCCATGGTTATGCTGGGGACACTGTTTATTAACCTTGTGGGCTGTGGATTGTTGTCATCACTCATGGTGAATTGGGCTGCTGAAGTACCCTGGTTTGGGTGTGGTTGCTGAGTTGTTTTGGCCACGTTAGGGCCAAGAACAACTCCGTGTTGCATTGTGGGCTCGAGCTGTGCTCATCGCCTGTTTGGGACTGTCACCGGATGTTTTGCCTTCTTCACAAGAGCTGTGAAGGGATTGTTGCTGCGTGTATGTAGTGGTTGGCCTTTGGGCTGCGTTGGCTTGGCTGATTTGTGGATAGCCTGATAAACCCAATGGTGCTTGCCTGCTGTTTTGTGTCCCCTTGGCTATGTGTAAGCCTGCAATTAACCCTTATTCCGGAGGAATCATGCCCAGCTTGGGGGTGGCAGCGTTGCTGAGAGATTGATGAGCAAGCTGGCCTATGGTTGGGTGGAACGTTGCAGCGACATAGCTGGTTGCGGGCGAGTTCTTCATCGAAAGATAAGTGCTGCTGGTTACTTCATCTTTGCAAATTATGTTGATGACAAATGAATTATAAGGAACATGATTAATGCTGGAATGTATGTTTGTTTCCGCTGTATAATTAAAGGATTATGCATCTGTGCATTCTTATATGTTTGGCATTCCTGTTATGATGCCTATTTAAGCTCCCAATTTCAGCATTTGATTTCTGTTTATGTTCATGGGCGGTTTTCCCGGTCGTGTTTGATGTTCGTCGCGTCCTATTCGCCGGTCTAAGGGATGGGGACGCGACATAATGGTATCAGAGCTCCTGGTTGCAGCAATGGGCCTCTATGGGCCAAGAAAGAGCCGCTGATAGAGGGCAGAATTACCCTCTATGTCCAGCAGAACAGCAGTGAGCAGACGAACTCAGAAAAATGGTCTAAGTGTTTAGTGGTCGGATCATTGGAGGAAATGGAATTCCTCCGTTGCGGAAGGACTGGAAAAGTTAACTTCCACTGTTGCGGAAGGATTGGTGAAGTCTCCCATCCGCCATTACGGACGGCAAAGTGATTCCGCGTCCGAATCGAGAGTCGTCCGATCGCCGACGCCGCAAAAAGGTTTAAAATCTGCCTAAGTGTTGGGGCAATCAGAGGGGAAAGTGGCCCGTCAGCCACCGTTGTGGGAGCAAAATCATTAAGACTTCCGATCCAAGAATCAGCTGACGCCCGACGTCAAAATTGTTCTCCGTAAGTCCCGATCGGAAGAAGTTATGGTTTGCACGCCCGTCGTTGCGGAAGCTAAAGGCATTTGCCGGCTGATCCAAAAGACTGCCGAGGCCGCAAGAGAAAGTGCGTCGATCGAAAGAGGAAAGGGAAGGAGCATCCGCCGTTGCGGAAGCTGGAGGCATCCGACAGCCGATGTGGAAGTCACCCGACAGCCGATGTGGAAGGCACCCGACAGCCGATGCCGATGATAGTCAAAATTAAGTTCGCCAATCGGAAGGGAAAATGTTCTGCGAGCCGTCGTTGCAGATGTGATGATGCTTCCGAGAGTCGATTCAGTGGATGAGCTGATGCTTCCGAGAGCCGATTCAGCAGATGGGATGATGCTTCCGAGAGCCGATTCTGCGGCTGTTTTTCAGTGAATTTTAGGGCTGAAAAGGAGAAAAATGGAAGCGAGCTAATGCATCAGATTGCACGAAAATCATAGTTTTACAAAAAAAAGAAAAAACAAGAGCGTTGCCCTCAACCCGCCCTGCAGTGGCGAAATCCACAAGGGGGCAAGCCCCCTTGACCCCCGTCATCCCTTGAGACAGTCACTCTTGTGAGAAGGAAAATCCTGTGTTTTGGGCAAGAGTTCGAATCAGAGGGATTTCACAAAGGACAAGAGGGATGCCAAAAATGCAGCTGCCAAAATGGCTCTGAGATCATTGGAAGAATGTGAAAATTCTACTTTGCAGTAGTGTAATGAAAGTGCCGAGATTAGTGAAAGTCTTCATTCTTGGAAGTGGCGTGGTTTTCACATCTGAGGTCGGAATGACACATGTGAATAGGCGTTGGAAAGCTTATCCAGCAAGGAACCAAGATAAGTGACCGGAATCTGAGCGTGAAGTAGCAAAGTGATAATGATGGCTGCTGTTATCAAATGGAAAAAAATATGGACAGTTGCATGCCAGGGGCAGCAAGGACTATGAAGTCAACCAGCTGCTATGTGGAAAAGGAGTTCCATGCCAGGATGAAAGACTTGAAAAGGGAAGTTTTTCTTAAAACCCTGTCTTTCTAATTACGTTGCATTTCCTAAGTTTATGCATGAAATGCATAAGGATATGTGTTGCAAGCATAGGATATTGCATGTTGGTAAGAATATTGGGAATCATATATTCATAAGGAACCACTAATGATAATCATTGCTTTGATGTTGGCATGAGTGGAAAAACCAACGATGGCATGGATCTAGCTGAGTATGTTGCTGATGCTGAGGAATGTGACCAGCAACCCTATGAAGAAAGGGATAAGGCAACAAGTCCACAACAAAAGTTGGTGAGCAAATGCTGCAATCTCCTGCAGGGACCAACCAAATTGGTCATGGAAAAGGTGTAAGTAAGACCCAGGCAGGTAAGAGTTTGCTTATGACAAATTCCATAGATTGGTCCAGGTAAGAGACCTCATACCATGTGAATATTGGAATGTAGAAAGGTGTCATGCCTATACATGTTAATGATATTGATTATAATAATGCATCCTATATGAGTTAGTCATGGTTGGGCCATGCACGGTATATTGAATGCAAGATAGCATGAATGGATAGGCATTGGAAAGATTTTGTGAACCTTGTAGTTATGCAATGGATGTATGCCTATGAGGGGTGTGAATGAATGATTGCATAAGTGTAAGTGCAATGTTGTGATGTATGGCATGAATGCATTGAGATGAATGCATGTGATAGTATGAATAACTAACAATTGGAATGATGAATTAATGATAATTCTGGAACCATTTCAAAGGCTGTTATGAGTGCAGGATAGTCATGAGCAATTGGCTGCCAGAAATGCTCTATGGAAGAGCAAGGTGGTGTGAATGATATGCCTGTGAAGTAAGGAGTATCTAAACATTTCATTTAGTTGCACGAATGATATGAATATACCTTGCAATGTTAGCATGATAATGATTGCATGAAGTAAATGAGCTTTGATAATATTAATGTGACTAATAGCTGGAAGTATTTGAATTTTATAAATTCTGAAAATGCTTCCTTGATGGTTGTAGCAATGAGATAGTATATGCATCCATACTTACCAAGTGTTTGGTTGATGGAAGCTTATGTTTCAGGTAGATTATTTTAAGCATGGCATTGAGAGGTAAGACCCTGACCAATGCCAGAATCTACCATGTGAAAGAGTTTATGAAATGTGAATCGTGAATTTCAAATTTAAGAAATTGCTGACAACTATTAGTCACTACTGGCTTGCATAAGCTTGTGTTTGGATGTTGAAGCTTATGTTTCAGGTAGATTATTTTAAGCATGGCATTGAGAGGTAAGACCCTGACCAATGCCAGAATCTACCATGTGAAAGAGTTTATGAAATGTGAATCGTGAATTTCAAATTTAAGAATTGCTGAAAACCACTAGCCATTGTTGGCTTGCATAAGATTGTGTTTGGTTGATTGAAACTCATGTTTCAGGTAGATTATTCCGAGAATGGCATTGAGAGGTAAGATCCTGACCAATGACATAATCTACCATTTATGAGAAGAAATCTCATGGCGATGAAAGTAGTTGATATACATAATGAGTTGTTCAATTTGAATTATGGATTTCGGATTTAAGAAAGTGCTAACGACTACTAATCATTGTTGGCTTGTGTGAGATTGTGTCACGAGGGACACATGGTAAGTGGGTATTCATGTTATGATAGTAAGCATAAAATTATAATGGGCATAGTAATGCTGCTTACAGGAGACCCACAATTGAGCAAGTCGATTTCTGTAATAGTTAGGATTGCGAATTCCTATTGAATTTGATTTCTAATGTCATTGCTTGGTTATGGAACAATCAATTTGGGATTGTAATATCAGGTAATGATTGACTGTTTGGCTATTTGATGAATGTGTCAGGGGTACACATTGCAGGAAGATCATGTGTGATGACCTGCAAGAGCCAAACATCATGGGAAGGTTTTCCCTGGAAATGGGTTCCGGGTGAAACGCCAATAGACATTTTGGAATGTCTCATCTGCACTGCATGTTTGGTAATAACATGAGTGAGATGGTATGTATTATGTTGGTAAGACATGTGTGGATACGAACTGTGTTGGGAGCATGGATGGGGGCTTGGTTTGCTTAAACCTGGTGATTGGAAACCACACAGACAGAGCTAGAGGGCTGACTTTCTTCTCCACAACCTCGGGATAGCACTGGAAAGGGAATGCAGGGCCTGAGGGACTGTGCAGCAGAGAAGGGACTGATTCCTTATGTTGGGTGTGTGTGGGTGTCTTAGAAGTCAGGCTAGTTCTAGTGTAGGTGTTCCTAGCTCTGCAGCGAGCTCACCAGCTTAGCATTCAGCCTTTCCCAACTCCTTGACGGTGCCTAACAGATATAAAGGCATACTGCGACGGCAAATGGATAAGTGTTCTGTAACCCTTGCTATGAATATGCAAGTTTAATTCTTAAATTCCATATACAGAACATGTTTTGATTTATTTCCATGATGACCGATTGCTTGAGTATGAATAGGGCCTGCATGGATCGCACCGGGAATGGGTGCACACTTTTCCGATGTTGAGTCATGAAAGGGTTTTCAATATTGATTACACTTTGGGGAGTGGACGTACTCCTGGTGTCTCAATACTTGATAGTGAATGATATGGAATATGATTACGGTTTTAAGAGCAATAACGCTGATGAGTTTGCTTGTATTGCTTGTGTTGCTTGTGTTGGCAGACTAAAGGTAAAGGTAAAATGGTAAATGGTTGTTGTGAGGGGTTGCGGAGTAAGGGTCATGGTCGATATAAGTGTATGTTGGTATAAGTGTATGGTTGGTATAATTGTATGTGTCATTGTTGACATAAGTATATGATGGGCTGTGAATGCCTAAGGATCCATAGTAGATCCTAGACCTAGAAATGGTCATGATAAAGTTCCAAGCCTAGTTGACATGGTTATGTACTGGCTGGACATTAATTATTTGATGTTGAGGAGAAGCCTACATGCTGACCTAACATCTAAGTCCATAGGCGATCCC